>JPKD01000634.1:0-13098 GCA_000750935.1 Pseudogymnoascus sp. VKM F-4519 (FW-2642)
AGGACCGAGATTGGGTACAAGCTTCAGAGATTGGATAAAGCTTTAAACCTTGCGGAATCTCTTCCTATCTAATACTTTTAGACTTGCGGAGACTCTATCTAATACTTTGTAATGAGGAAATCCATTGATGATGTTTCTGTGAGTCTTCAGATGCCTTTAATGCTCGTTCTTGAAGTATGCGTGATGTTATCAGCAGAACGTCCCGTGTTTTCTCAAGTTCTTGGATCTGCGTTGCTTCTTCTTCGCGAAGGGCTTTCATCTCAGTCACCAGTTCCGCATTCTCTCCTTTAATTCCTATCATCTCGATCTCCAGAGCCTCTCTTATAGCCACCTCCGCGTTAAATCTCTAACGCCATTCTTTAGCGCTAAGTTGAAGGGTAATTGTATCGCTGGAAGACTGTTGTCTATTCTTCTCTGGCTCATCAAAAACTGTGCTTGTTGTAACGAGTCGCGTTTCTTGTCTGTAGTCTGCGGCACCTTCTGCGAGCACGGCCTTAAAATGTACCCCTACTCCGTTGCACAGGTCGATATAGGCTCCAGTCGAGTGCTTGCTTAATTGTTTATTGAACAATGCAGCCTTTCCAACTGTCAAAACACTCCATTGATACAAATCCTCTGGTTTTGTTATGAGCTTGACATCGATGGGGAGTATAGCAAGCCCAAGTTGGGAGTCTGGTCACATGACACAATTAGATATGGCTTGTTATACCGAGTACACTCACAAATGTGATTGGCTAACTTCTCCCTGCACTCAGTTCGCCATTTGGCCCTTTCCTGGTTGCTGGTTCGAGGGCAATTCATTCTGAATCTAATTACATATTTCACTGCCGCTATAGCGCCATATTATATTTACGTGGTCGTGGTGGTTCACTTACGCGTGGCACTTTGCAGCAGAAAATTGAGGTGTGTGGTATCATCGGGTGGTGACCAGCAGATCGCTGCTCTTTCAAACTGTGAGTCATTTACTTCACTCGCGGGCATATGTGGCAATTGGACGCGCGATTTGAGCCACAGTTGAATCCGCAATTTGAGAACAATGTAATCTTAGTTTCAAGAGTGACGATGATTTGCACCACACCAACATCATCAGGGGTTTTCCTCACAACATCGTCAGCCACAAGTACTGGATCAACAGTTCCATGACCGCGAGCGACGTGCTTCAGTTCTTGAAATCCCGATTGGGCGACGAATTCAACCCCGGGGATTGGGCGGTAAGCGTGCAGCAGTGCAGCCGGCCGCAGCGGAGTGACGCCGATAGTGGCTTGTATGTACTCGCGAACGCGAAATCTATCGCGTTGAACCTGGGAATGATGGACTTGGACTCCCGTGCACCAAGTATATCCTTGAGATGGCAGTTCGCGCAGGAGCTTGTGACGCAATCCGTTGTGGAGGCATTTTGAAGAGATCGCTGGCACCGGAGCTCAAGAAGGTAGGCAATAGTCGCAATTTTTTTAAACAAGGATTTGCACAGCGGCGTAACATATTTTCTGCAACTTAGTACTTGACAGATCAGAGCGTTATCTTATACGAGCATAAGGAGACTGATTCTGGGCTCTGATAGCTATGTGCAGATGAGCACCCTTGCAGGTAGCGAATGCAAACCTAGGCAGCCTGTCTTGCCCCTCGCAATCAGTGAAATAAAAGTCAACTGCAAAATCTCTGACATCTCCCATAAGCTCTTGAAGCAGCTGCTTCTCGAGAAGTTCCTCCTGTGCAATAATGCTGTATTCGCAACCGCCTTCCTTGTAGCATCTGAGTCGGCGCTGCAGTTTACGATCCCGCAACGGCTAGTGACACCGACGCTGCTGCTTAACTGGGGTTCTAGTTTACCCTTTCCCACTCATCCGGAACTCATGATGATGGTAAAGAACTGGATTGTAGAGATGCCGCTTTCAGCTGGTTCTGTCGAAACACCCGTTGTCCAAGGTCACGTGATTTACGCCTTCTTCGCACGAATGACGAGACATGACAGAGCCTGGAAACCGTCTGAGAGTTAAAGATTCGCGCAGGATGTTGGATCACGTCGCCGCACATTCGTACACGCATGGAGAGAGATAATCAATGGCATTTTAAACGGTTTTGATTATGAGTACACTCCCGCATTTGCGCAAGCGACGCGGGAAACCTGTAGGAAAAACCGCGCCAGGAGTGACACAAGAGTAATCAATAACAAGAGTAATCAATAACGAAAAGTGTCCACATCCTCCCTGTCGCACAATAGTTTCTACTCCTCTGCCTATTTCCATGTCTGACAGGTCTAAGCTGATGCAAGAGGTTATAGCCGCCGAAGAGATATAACTTGAACACAATCTTGTTGGCACTGGAACTTGTAGCAACTTTCAGACCTGGTTGCTTTTGACGTTGAGGTCAAAAGTAATTTCTTCACACACTATTGCTTGGCAAATACCATGGCTCCGGCCAAAGGTGTCCCTTTGAAACCCGACCCCAGGATGGCTGTCTGCGCCAATATTAGCCAACAAACCTCTATCTCAAATTCAAAGGAATTGATAAACATACCGACTGGAAGCAACCTTTATCAGATGTGCGATACGTGGCATCCCCACACGTCGGCTTGGAAGCACATAGGTCTGCACATGCCTTGGCATCGGTAACAAAATCGGTTGCAACTAAAAACGATATCAGCGATTAGTGATGTTATAATGGAGAAGCAACGTACCATCTGGGAATAGATTGGTTGTCACATCGCAGTAAACTTTGCAATTGACGCCATTCTTTATATAGAGCTTCCCTTCGTCGCCTGGGCACGTTGGGTTGGTGGTGGTAGGAGCTCCAGGGACACAGGCTGCGGGTTGATAAACGCTGCCAAGAGGGCAGCAGCCGGCTTGGCCAGTTACGGGGTCGGTATATCGGGTCCCTGTATATTTATGTTAGTATATCTTCTCTTAAAGATGCCAGGGGGACTATTATAGATGCAACGTACCGACACAAGAGGGGCAGAAGCTCTGGTCAGAGTTGAGGCCAGGACCGGTGGCAGCAAGGCCCAGAGGAACAAGAGCGATTAGAGCAATGGCAGTGAGATACATCATGGCAACTGAATAATCTTGAAGTTTGGATAACAGAGTAATTGTGACAAGGAGAAAAGCAGGCTGTCTTTCAAGAGGAACAGCCTATTTATATACAAAGCAGTAGCAGTGAGACTCCAGAGGATATTGCTGTTGCGGTGTTGTGAAGGTAATGGCGCTGATTAGAACAAAACCCCTCTTTCAACATGCAGGTGTCCTCAAGAAGACTCTGACTCTGACTCTGACTCTGCTGGAATATGCGTATTTTGCTTAGCTGTTTAACCACCTCAGCTAAACTAGTGACGGCTGGTGGAGATCCACATAACAGATGGGCGGAGACATATTGGGATTCTTGTGCGCTGCTGGTGGCTGGTCGAATAGTTTAGATGGTGAATAATGCGCTGGGGAAGAAGTCGTGATGAGCCTCGTGGAGGGGAAACTAGAAAATGGAATCCACATAGGTGCCAATGTGAGCTGGAAGGAGAAGGACTTGTCTACAGATCGAGATTAGACTGGGAACGTCTCTAGACCCCAGGTGTCTCGGGGACCCTAGTGTCTCAGGACCCCGGTGGTCCAGAACTATGACTGTTCTACAAGTCAGACAATATCAATATTGCACTGCATCGCATTGCGGCATTTGTCAAATCAGCATGTTAATTGTGAAAGAAGAGTTCGGTTTTCTACCACACCTTCGCCGGACACCGATACGGAAATGGTCAGCGAGAGACGCACAGCCTTGGTGCCATAAATCTTGCTAGGCATTGAGCTTGTGAACCAAGGGGTCAGAATATAGTGGCTAATGTGGCCTAACATAGCTGGTAAGACTAGGTTATAACACATTAAGGCTACACGGAAGGTCGAGGAGATGTAGGTTTGCCGAAGAGAGTGAGTGCTATACATCTCAACGTGGACGTTTACGTAATCGCCGAGGCTGGCCCCACAGTCATCACTTTAGCCGGTGAATTTTGGAGGAAGTAACGACTGGCCAGAGAAATGAAGAATAGCACAGTATCACAGCGAACGCCCCCCGCAGCTAAAAGGCCCTGGATCGTTTCATCCTACGCTCTTCTGCGGGAATATGTTCTTCCGTGACCATTCCGTTCACTTCGCGCGCAGCGACGACCAATCACAATCATCTCTCGATTCTCGGTGAGGCCGGGAAAAGCAGTGGCTATCGCTGCAAGTGAGTAGGTAGTCATAGGCATACTGAGTGGGGACTTGGTATCTGTAGTCGTTGGCGGAGGTTAGATGGCCTGCTCAAAAGGCTGAGATGCAAGCCGTAGCTATCGTGGCGAGCACTGCTGTACAGCCTGTACTTGGCTGGGAGACCTTGAGCGGTAGAATGGATACGCATGATCTTACAAGCTGTCTGCGTGACGTGGTAGTTGAAAGATGGTGAGACAAATTCAATCAAACTGAGAGAGGACAGATTTGTTGGTGGATCGATATTGCACGTTGTGACGTGGAGCCAAGTAGAGAGTGGTTGCCCTGAGTTGGTTTGGTAAAGAAAAGCCCTTCGGCAACCTAGTCTTCTTTTATTCTGCCAATGGCTAGAATTTTACTAAGCACTGTTGAATGTTTAACTCGCTTAAATATTACTGCTCTAAAGGTACATAGACGACCGATCCTATACCCACGACAATGAGTAGAAGCTATGATCGCGCAATCTCAAAAATTGGCGAAGAAGGATCTGAAGCTAGGCAATTCATTGATTGATGTGTTGATGTCCTCCAATGTGGCTCGGACCTTCCGGCGCCTCCCGGTGCCTCCCGGACGATCGATGCGGGACGATCTTACCCCGCTATCAGCCACGACTCGTGAGAGGGGAGATTAGCCGTCGTGCTGTCGATGATTGGCTTTGTTAGGGGACTGCAATACTTCAACAGTACAGTATCTATGAATACTGAGCAACAGTTGAATAAGCATTCGAGCATCTTCGGTGGCTTTCGCTAGTCTCTCTACGAATTTTCTGTACAGTAGAAGCGACGGCGAGTGATGACCAAAATGTAGATGATGACAAGAGCTTGGAGCGGGGAACTGGTGGAGGTACATCGGAACATACCCTTGTATACGCTTTACTAAAAGCGGCGAAGCCTTGCGCTAGTAAGCATGGGGCGAAATATTTTGTGTCTGATACCAGTCATGGACGTGGACGTGATTTCATTGCCCCGACCTCGCCCTCTCTGGGATATGCAGGCAGGCTAGTGTTACTGTGGCTAAACCTAATGGGCTGCCCTATACTCATCCATTTCTTACACGCGAAATTGTTGCCTCGCCGGGGCCTGTCTGATACCAGTCGTGGGCAAAACCGGCTTCCCTTTCGTGTGGCGACTGAAACTTTTACCTTGCTCTTGACCAGGATCCAATATAGTTACGCATCTGGCACTCAGCATGATTGGCGCGTTAATGGACAATAGCGGTGTGATCTCAAGAGACTTGCAGATTTTCGAACTAGTGGCATCAATCGTGCCGGCAATGTGATCCCTTGTCATTCATCCACAGTAGTTGATAGCCTCTACCCAATTACTATGATGCAACTGTAATGACGGTTAAGGGTAAGCAATGAGCAGACAGGTACTGGGAATTGTGCGCGGGTGGTGTGTTTTACTGGACATGCGAAAAAGTGGACTTATACCGATCCATTACTTCCCGCTCATATCTTCTGCTTCACACCTCGGCAGGACTGACAGACTATGAACTACATGATACTCTATCTCTGTTGAGCTATCGGATCGTCAATTGGCTTCGCAAAGGTATCGAACGTCACCCAGGGGTCCTATTTTTAGATAGTCACATCCCGCTAGTAGTTAATCCAAAGAAGGGTTGCTTTTCGTGCGGAATAGCGGCCGGTTGTAGAAGTGCTCCACTTTTTAAGGGATAGGACCGGATGGTCCCGATGATACCTCTCCTGATGGTCCTGGTGATCCCCCACCAGATATCCACTGAATATTTGCAGAACCTATCTTCTCCCGATTTATCCTTGCAATCCATCAACACCTTGACACCTCAATCAACTCAAACACACTTGATTTTTCGGTTTCGCAATGCCTCTTTATCAAAAACTCGTCGAGGATCTTCAAGAAGTGGATGTTATCATTGCAGGTGGTATGTGACGCTGTTATCTTCCTAAATGGTTCTATTGCTTGCCGTCTGTTTGACGTTCTTGCTAACAGGCTATTAAAATAGGAGGGACCGCGGCCTGCATCGTAGCTAGCAGATTGGCTGCTGCTGATCCCGACTTGTCCATCTTGCTGATTGAAGGAGGTAAAAACAATTACAATGAAGCTAAAGTTGTAAACCCTGCTCTTTTCCTCGAGCATCTTGCTCCTGGTGGCAAGACTGCGATCTTCTACGAGGGAAAGAAATCCGAAGCTCTGGCAGGCAGGGAACTAATTATTCCTTCTGGTGGTATACTTGGTGGAGGGTCATCTATTAACTTTATGATGTAAGTATAAGTCTGCCTGCCTAAGGGGCTTTGCATTCAGTCATTGGATTGGACTAATAGTTCTAGGTATACTCGCGCTCAACGCTGTGACTTTGATTTGTGGAAGTCTCTAGGTTGGAGTGCCGACGAGATGCTTCCGTTTATGAAGAAGGTACAGTACTCTTTCGTTAAACTTCATTTTGCTAACATCTCTTAGCTTGAGACATACCATGGTGCTGGTGATGCAAAGTATCATGGCTACGATGGACCTGTCCACATTTCAGACGGTGGCCATCGTTCTTTTAAGTCCGAGAGCGACTTCATCACAGCCGCCAGCAAAGTAGGCTATCCTGAGATTAAGGACCTCCAGAATCTCGATTCAAACAATGGATTTGAGCGCTGGATGCGAACTGTATCTAAAGATGGCAAGCGTCAGGACACTGCACATAGGTATCTCCATCCCTTATTGCAAGACGGCAACCATCCAAATCTACACGTTCTAGTCGAGTCAAAGGTAGTTCGTGTTATATTTGATGACTATAAAAGGGCTACTGGAGTTGAATATACCCCAAATTCAGATTTCCAGGCTGAGATCGGTCTAACCTCACATCCAAAATCGATCATCAAGGCACGCAAACTGGTTGTTGTGTCTTGTGGTGCTTGCGGCACGCCTTCAGTTCTAGAACGCTCGGGGGTTGGCAACCCAGAGATTCTTAAGGAGGCATCAGTACCACTTGTTGCTGACGTTCCTGGTGTCGGTCACAACTACAAAGATCATAATTTGATCTTCTTCCCATACAGAACCGCTTTGGACACCGACGAAACCAACGATGCCTTTCTCAGCGGTCGTTACCCTCGTGAGGCATTCCTTGCAGAGAAACCTCCTATCCTGCGATGGAATGCGGTGGATGTGTCTTCGAAGATACGGCCAATGGATTGCGAAGTCGCTGCGCTTGGCAAGGAGTTCCAAGCCGCATGGGATCGGGACTTTAAGAATCAGCCAAACCTACCACTGATGTTAATGGCTCTTGTTTCCAGGTAAGAAATCCCCTGTTTCCCAGCTCAGCATTATATTGAGAGAACTACTCTGACGCGGTGTTAGCTACCTTGGTGATCAATCATCTATCCGTCCTGGGCAGTACGTTTCTGTGGCCAACTATACCGCTTATCCATACTCGCGTGGAAGCATCCACATAGTTGGCCCTGAAGTTACAGATGCGCCAGTTTTTGACACGGGGTTTTTCTCCGATGCACACGATATTGATTTGAAGAAGCAAATATGGGCCTACAAAAAGCAGCGCGAGCTCATGCGTCGTACCGAGATGTACCGAGGAGAACTGGAGATTGGTCACCCAAAGTTTCCCGCAGGTTCCAAAGCCGCCTGTGTGGACTTGACTTCAAATGCGTACATCCCTGGATCCGAAATTCGCGACATCGAGTACTTCGCGGAAGATGATATCGCCATCGAGCAATTCCTTCGAGAAAATATCAGTACTACCTGGCACTCCCTTAGTACTGCCAAAATGGCACCTCGAGATCAAATGGGTGTTGTCGATTTAGATCTGAGTGTTTACGGTGTTTAAGGCTTGAAGCTGGTTGACCTAAGCATTGCACCCGAGAACGTTGGCGCGAACACAAACAACACTGCTATGGCCATTGGCGAGAAAGGCGCGGATATAATTGCAAAGGAGCTTGGATTGATCAAAGGGGGGTTTGGAAAGAGCATCCTACCCAACTGAACATGATTCAATAATGTGAACATGATCTGATGTTATTTTAGGCGTCGATTGAACATCTCAAAGGTGAAGACAGCTCTGATTAAGGTTAATGTCCAAAATTGCTCGTTACGTTTTGAAGAAAGCCAACCTGGTATACGTGCGCGACTTTCCAAAACCAATAGTACTTTCGCTGTTCCGGTAATTTCTGAAGGTAATGTTAATCACGTCAAGTAGATCCAAAATAAGGAACAAAGTCAGACTGTGGATGACTATGAATGCGCCATGGACTGAGGAGAACAGCCTTTGACTCGAATATAATTTGTAGGGGTTCTCATGACACCCCCCCAACCCCCTTTTCCTCTGACATCTGCCGACATGTCTCAACGCGTGTCTTAATTATCGACGGCGGTATTTTATGGCTGCCATCATCCGAAACTAGTCCCTGCGATCGTCAATCTACCCCTGCGATTGTAACGCTGATCCCCGCAGGGCTGCGGAGGGTTGTGAGGGGGTTACCTAAAAGTGATTCAGTTGA
This sequence comes from Pseudogymnoascus sp. VKM F-4519 (FW-2642), assembly GCA_000750935.1. Classification (NCBI taxonomy): domain Eukaryota; kingdom Fungi; phylum Ascomycota; class Leotiomycetes; order Thelebolales; family Thelebolaceae; genus Pseudogymnoascus; species Pseudogymnoascus sp. VKM F-4519 (FW-2642). The sequence continues at coordinate 8,701 of JPKD01000634.1, forward strand.
ACACAATTTCTGCTCTTATCTTCCCTGTGAGTTGGGAATACGATTATCGAGCCGCTCAATATTGAAGCGGGGAATGAGCAGAAGAGTTGTCCCATAGGGTCTGGCATCAATCACGTATTGGCACTTAAAGATCCTCTCGGCCGTGTACTGAATCGTATAAATACCTTTGCAGAGGCTGCAGATGTTCTTTCGAGATTTTGTGACTTTAATATTGATTGTGCCTCTGTTAGATTAGAGTGCGAAAGAGAAGCTTTCAGCTTCATTAAGAAGGAAGTAAGCAGACTTTCTTTAGAAACTAAACTTATAAAGCAAGGAATGAAATAAATCGTCGGGAGGAAGAGGAACTATAGGGAATGCTCTGTGTTAAGGGGAATGGTTTGTGGATTATTAATCAATGGGAAATCCGAGTTAACTTATAGGTGGAGACAGGGCAGCAGGGGTACGTACCTTTGCTAGCGTGGTACAGTTCGTTACAGACGAGGGGACAGTGGTTGGTGCAAGGCGGGATCATCGACTGGGATTGGATCATCATGCAGCTAGCGTACTAGTGCCCTATAGACTTAGCGCCTTCAGGCGGAATAAATATGATGACGTTGTCTCCAAACCACCCATAAAAAGGCAACAATACCCCACCTTGAGAAATATGTCAAACCTTTTAAATTGTTCTTCGGGACGTTTGTGGTGATCTCAAGACTTGGAACTTCTCTCCATTGAGGACAATAGAAACCCGCAGTTCAGCATTGAACTACGAGACCTTTATTCCAATACTTCGTAACCCTACGCGATTTGCTTTATAACTTGTCGCGTCCTCCACGCAGGACACACTACCCGAGTGAAGCATGTCAAATGCTTCCGCTTCAGAGGGGCTGCGGAAGGGGCAGCCGTCGAAGAAAGTGGACAATCCGAGTTCAGCCACACCTCCAGGCATCAACGCGAATGCCACCAAAAGTAGTCGTCGACTTCCATCATGGGTCGATCATTTTAATGCTCGCGACCTTAAGGTCCTTTTTCGCTGCTGGGTAGCTGCTTGGGTAGCAGTACTGCTCATCTTCATCGGGCCTACGCTACGTACCATTGGGGTTGATACTTTCTTTGCCGCCGTTGTAATCCTCATTGTACCCCCTTCTGGCATCCTCTTTATTTTCATCTTGGGAGCGCTGACTATTTTGATCGGTATGTGCCTTGCCTGGGGGTGGGGGGTAATTGTCATGAAAGCAGCTCTAGCAGCTCGTCCCGCTGGAGAAACCCAGGCAAGACTGCAAGTGTTAGAAGAGGAAGCCTACAAGCAAGCAAGCATAACTGGGCTAAGCGTCGCTAACGAGGCGCAAGTACTGGAAGACAATGGCTTCATGCTAGATACATCCGTGACAGTCGTTTATTTTGTCCTCATCTGTCTATTTATCTATATACTAGTAAGCCACATATCCTTTTCGCCTGCATCCTCCCTAACGAGTGTGATATTCATTCTTGAGCAGGCACGACTCCGAGCGAAAAATCCGAAATTCACGCTAGTTCAGGTCTATGGAACTATCGTCTCAGATATTTTCCTTACCATTGGCCCATTACGGCCGTCGTTTGACGGCACCCTACCTGTTACTCTGATTAAACCTGGAGCGATTGGAGTGGGCCTTGGATTCGTCTGTTCTATACTTTTCTTTCCCCAATCCACGTCGCATACTGTCCTTACGACCATGGAAGAGTTGCTGTTCCTTGTAAGGTATCCCGTAAACTCTACGGTATCCTATCTGAAAAAAGACTCAGAGCCGCTGGTTCTGAAGGATCTTTTAAGAGTGAAAGCGAAAACAATCGCGGCTTACAGGGCAATGGAACCAGCCATTGCTTTTCTTCCACTAGACTTCTCCAGGAGTCGCTGGAATGCAGATGATGTCAAGAGTCTGAAAGAGCCTATGCGCCAGACGATGCTTTCAAGCCTATCACTTCTGGAACTTCACATCGGAAGTGTCCGTGGATGGAATAAATTTATTAAAGAGTTTCGACCGCCTTATGATGAAGAGGTTACGCCAGATCTGCCAACGAAGCAGAAGCCACCTCTCGAGCCTGGTCACCAACAGTTGATGCAGAGCGCAGAAATGATACAAGCTTTGCGGCGTACCGAGAGTGAAGCATCGCTTTCAGAGGCAGTCGAGGAGCTACACCAATCGACAGCAGAGATTCTTCCTGCGTGTGTGGATACCATCACGACTGTAATTGAGAGCATTCACACAGTCAACTTTAGTCGGTGGTTCAATACGCCCCCGAACGAAAAGTTTGATCAGCTTCTGCATCAGAGTAGAGCCCGGCTTGTGACACTCAGATCAGCTCGTAGGTCATTTGGCGCCAAGGCTACTAAGAGACCGCTTCAGTCCCATGAAGATGCGTTTGACGATAGAGGTAGATTAAAGCACGTGAGCAATCTCACCATTAATCCCTTGAGAGAAATCACGATCAGCATGGTATATGAAGAACAGATTCTAGATCTAGCCGACTCTTTGGAAAGGCTCTTGGAGCGAATCATTCGGCTATCCCAGGCTAGAACGAAAAAAATAACCTGGTTTCCTAGTGGCATCAGGTATGCGGCGGCATGGGTATTTAAGATCAAAATCGCAGCTCCAATTGCAGATCAATCCACCGATGTGGATCCGGATGTGGTGGATGAACAGTCGAAAGAAGCCCAAAGACGACTTCGGATCAGTCGAGTGGTTGGAGGCAAGCATCGCAAAGGAATTGGCAAATTGATTCTTAGCGCTTACGAGTGGGTGATCAATCCAGAAGGGCTGTATGCTTTACGGATGGTTGTCATCACGATCGCTTTTGCAATCCCAGCCGTTATTCCTTCTAGTGCGGGATTTTATTCGCGTGAGAAGTGTATTTGGGGTCTCATCATAGGCCAAAGTACCATTCTAGTCTACATGGCTGACTTCATCTTCTCCTTGATGACCCAGGCAATTGGGACAGTGGTTGGTGGTGTTCTAGGGCTGGTGGCCTGGTACATAGGTTCTGGGAATGGACCAGGCAATCCATATGGACTGGCTGCGATCATGGCTGCAGTGGTTGCCATTTTAATGTGGGCACGTCTGTTTTCCAACCCAGCTTTTCTACAAGCTATTGTAATAAGCGGGGCAACTTGTATGCTCATTATCGGCTATAGTTTTAGCTTTAGGTAAGTCGTTGCCTATATCACTCAAGATTTCAATTGGCTACTAATGAATACGATGAACATTAGCCATATCCCGCAGTATGGCGACCCGGGAATCGGTTACACCGTATTCTGGCACCGACTCGTCCTTGTTATAATCGGCTTGGCAGGAGCTCTTGTAGTTCAGTTATTCCCTCGGCCACCGTCCGCATCTCGACACATCTGCAAGACTCTGTCCAATGGAATTCGGACTCTTTCTGACCATTATGCGCTCCTGCTATCCTGCTGGGGCCAATCCAACAGCAAGGTCGGGCTAGTGTCACAACGAATCTTCATCAAAGTCGCCGCAATGTTCGCCTCACTCGACAGACCTATTGCTCTCCTGCGCCTCGAATTCTCCAGTTCTCCATTTGACAGCGAGACCCTGTCCCAGGTGAAATCACTGTCTCAAGACATCAATCAGTCCCTGGGTCGACTACTCTATCTATCTGCTTCACTACCAATGGAGCTTCAGGAGCGACATACGCTTACCTTGGGTGTGCTTGATCACCATAACATCGGAGATATCATGGCTGTACTGAGTGTGGTTGAGCAATCGCTTAGGACGGGCAATGCACTGCCGGAAGTGCTTCCAAACCCATTGCTAAGAAGGTGCTACGAATACCGGCGTGATGCGAAGTTGGATATCATGCTTAGGAAGGAAATGATTCGCGACGAGAATCATCGGAAATTCTGTTTAGCAGTGAACGCTTATTTGATGTTTCTCTCAGCACTTGATGACCTTGTGTTGGTCCTGAAACGCACGTTGGGAGAGTCGCACATCATAAGCAAGGAGTCGCTGGAAGCCGTATGAGAGGCGCTGCTAGCTTTCCTCATAGTAGGCTTCCTTGCGATGCTATGCTTTATTAGAACATAAACATAGAATTAAATAGTAACTTATGTCTCGGCTTTTCCCCGTAAAACCTGATAAAAGCTACGCTAATATGGGTACTTAGCTGCGTTTCTCATACCGCCATTTGTAGCCATACAAAACTGCCAAGCAGCGGTGAAGAAGCCTAACTTACCTTTGGAGTACAATCAGGGAGGGTTGCACAGCCACAAGTGTCTGGAAATGGACTCCGCTAAAAATAACTAACTAAAAAACCAGCGACACCCAATTCGCCTTCTACTGTACCACTATTAGGTATTTAGGGTAACAGTACTGTGAAGGGTATTACCAAGGGGGATTTTTACTACAAAATTTTGTTATTCTACTGCTAGTT
>JPKD01000639.1:0-21603 GCA_000750935.1 Pseudogymnoascus sp. VKM F-4519 (FW-2642)
CGAGGCTCGAGTTTTGTCTCTAGCTGGTCGAGCTGCTTTTTGCAGTCCTTGACTGCCCCACTCAAGCTCTGGGATTCCTGGAGTTTCACCCCATTTGGACCGTCGCACAGTGACTGGACCCTCTCAAGCGTTGCTTTCAACCCTTGGGTCTCCCGTTGAAGGCGTTCAATGTCGTCTGGGGCATTCTTAACATTGGCGTAGTACTCAGAGCACCATGAAGCAACCTTTGCGGATAAATCGATAACTGTGATAACGCTTGAGGCAAGTCCGAGAACTTCTGCCATTATCGCGATGAGGCAGATGAAGAGAGGGTGTCGCAGACATCTTTGTTCGTGCAGCTGAGGTTCGTGTTGGGACAAGGCTGCACGTGTGGCCTGAGGACTAAATCTAAAAACAGACTACGGTTCGTAGTGGCTGAGTAAAACAAAGCCAGTCCCCTGCGACAAGTATTCGTATTCATCCAAACAGCCCTAATGAGCCACAGTCCTTGGTCAGCCACAGCCTTGCTAAGTCTGACGTAAGCGAATATATCATAGAAACGTGGGAGGTATTAATCTGCGGGGTGACCATTGCGCCGTACAGCCGCCACAAGGCTGATGACGATCTCCCGCATCGTAGTGGGGCCTTAATGCTTAGATAAGACTCTCTTATGGGTATTAGGAGTGATAAGAGTTCGTGGTGATGCTGTGGCTCGAGGGGCTTATGGGTATTAGGAGTGATAAGAGTTCGTGGTGATGCTGTAGCTCGAGGGGTTCTATTATACTTCGAATTGACGGCCTCCGTAATCAGGCGCGACAGCGACAACGTGATCGTAAATTTCGGAGTAGCCGGGGTTTAGTCTGTTCAGGAGTGGTCACATAACATGACTAACCCAAAAATACTGGAATTTTCAATGGACTCACAAATTTAGAATCAATTGAATTCAAAGTACCAATAGTTTGTCCCGCCACGGGGTGCGTCCCGTGATGCAGGGATGCACGTTATATGTTTTGGGAATAGTAAGAGCTTAGTGGTGGAGCTATGGTTGGGGAACTCTGTTTCGCAATAAAAGCATGCCCTCTACAAATCAGGTGTGATAGTGACAACGCAAACATAATTTTCTTAAAAGAGCAGTCTAGGGTATTTAGGAGTAGCTATAGAATACGATTTATGCAGCAATGTAAGAGATATTGATAAGTGTGTAGAATTTGAGATGCCCAAAGTCAAAGTACCTATCATTTTTTTCGGCACGGTGGTTTTTTCGGCACCCAGGGACGGACGTTACCTGCTCTTTAACCCCCACAACCAAGCGGGAGATCGCCATCAGCCATGTGGTGGCAGTGCGGGGCAAATTATAGTTAAGGGCCTAATAGTAAAATGCACTCTTCCATTTCCTTATGCGGATGTGGTGGTAGGAGGTATCGTTGATCAAAGGTAGTGGTCCTGGAATCCATTACCCGATTTGGCGAAATTCCATGAGTATTGCCTTGCCGTAAGCGACCGCCTGCCGAGTTGGGGGTTTTCAACCATCTTCAACTCTTTGCCTGTGTCATAACAACCCCATATGGGGGATTGCGATTTTAAGTCTAGCGGTTGATTGTTTAGTGCTATAGCTTACTCCCCTAGAGATTTTTTTACTATTGACTAACAATTGCGCGTGTTATGCCTACTAGTTGTAATATGCTACGGGCATAATATAAGCTCTAACTCGGTAGCTGGCGCAAGGCTAAACTGTATATTTGTTGCCTTGATTATCCATCCACAACTCTCCATTTCTGTTATGAAATTTCTTGGGCAGTTGTTATATACGCCAACAATTATCGTTTTTAGTAAGGGCGAGGTAGCTCTAAAGAGAGTATCAACTAGCTTTAACACCCTAGGAATTGTCTCGGGGTTGCCTTGTTCGTCGAGCTCAAACTCCATAGTAAGAGCACTACCCATAAACGCTGTAAGTGTGCTGAGGTTAACGCAGCTACCTTGGATGCTTGCAAAGATGCTTATGCTATCGTCTAAGAGAGTAACACCACTGAGCTCTCCATGGTAGAATATTGGAAAGTCAACAGATACATGTTGGATATAACCTGCGTTCACGCGGCCAATTGTCTGAAGGAACAAGGCTATGCGCTCAGGGGTGGCTATAGTAAAATCAAACCGATTATAGGCATATAAGATCGAGCTGGCTTCGTGGTGGAGGGTTTTGTTCGTGCGGAGGAGGCTAGTACTAAGCTCATGTCGTTGATTGAAACCAGTCCAAAGGGCAAGAGGCTCTTTATGCAATAAGCATAGCTCATATATTTGGTTGCGAAGTTCGCTGGGGAGCTCGAGGAAGTTGGCCAACATGTGTTCTGTCGTAGTAGGCGTGGTGAAGGATTTATAAGAAACAAAGAACCAAAGACAGAGCTAGAATCTATTTATGTGACATGGCCAAAATCACCAAATCGTATCTTTAATATTTCAATTAGAGCTATAGTATACAATAAGAGTAAGGTTGCTACATCAAAGCCTGGAATGGCTGGGGTGGTCTATGTGAAATAGGATGAATCTGATTATGCAAGTGACTAAAGCTGCGTAGAATATAGGATGAGTACGAATGCCGCACGGTTTTATATAAAAGTTAATTTTTGTAGTGTAAGGTCAGCAGCCTGTGTTGCAAGCTTGGGCACGAAGCGTAGAATAGACGAGGAGTTGGCCTCGCTCCTGCGATGACAAATTAGCTGACAATTGCGATTTGGCAGCGGTACTTTTGGAGTACAAAGCCACAGGTGTCTAAAAATGGACCCCGCCTAAAATAATTAACTAACAAACTAGCGACACCGAATCAGCCTCCTAGTGTACTGTAGCCTCACGATAATGCTAAAGTTTAACACTTAATTCCCGCCATTTATGGATCCATCTTGACATTCTAGGCCACAGCGCATACTTCCCTTAACGCATCCACACAGTACGTACTGTTTGTCTGTCTCGTCCGTGTCTTCCAAGCACCAAACTGGACATTTCAGTTCAAGGGGCGATTTTGGCGCCCCATAGTGACCTATACTTGAGGTCGTGGACAAACTTGCAGCCACCTTTGAATCAATGCGTTTATTATTAGCTCACAAATCAAATTCCCCAAATATCGAAACAGTAACCATACAATCCCTACTTAAAAACAGCCATATTTTGAATCCAATTTAGGAGCTCATTCCTCTCACTCTTAAAAGTTTGTTCTTGAGGTTTTCCATCATGACGAATCAAGAGCCTTTCAGCTAACATCGTCTCTTCTCAGATCACAAAATATTCCCACCTTTTCTCCTTAGGCTTACCTTAATAAGGAGGAATTGTTGATGGTAAAATTGAGACGGTGTCCCTCGAGAGACAAACACTCCCACTATTTAGTCTGCATCGCCACAATTCGAATAAGCTTTACTAGTAACGATTTCCTCAGATGGCCAACAATCTCAACGTCTGTGGTGTCTCCTCCATAGCACATTATCAAATCTGCAAGCTTCATGACGACCAGAGAATAAAAAAGTGCTCCGGAACCTTGAAACGAGGTGGAACCTGCGCCAACAACGGCAGAGGCCCTCTAACGTCTGGCATCATGCCTACATGCAAAATTCATCGAAATCAACTGAAGGTGTCTGCTTTTTGCAAAGCACTAGCAGCTTGCGGTTATGAGTGCGGCCGACTTTTCGAATGGAAGCCTCATGGGTTCCAGCTTTGCTCTGGCCACTTTGAAGATACGATGGCCTGCTACTTCTTTAAGATTCCCGTCGAAATACGGTGCCGCGTCTATCACTTTTTACTTCCAGATAGACCTATACCGGCTCGATTTAGGAGTTCCGAATACCTTAGGACCGACTGGAGGAAAGTTCATATAGCAATCCTCTGCGTGAATCATCAAATCCATGAAGAAGCGACAGCATTCCTCTATCGTACTGGAATATTCACCATCGAGGTCTCTGAAAATACTTTGATCATGTGCAACTTACCAGACAAACTACCATGTGTACGTTGTTATTCATACCACATACCACGTTTAACGTACAGATCCAGCTAATGTATCTTGACCATTAGCACCAAATTGTTATCCCGACAAGGGAGACTGAGGATGTCAGCAACGGAGTATTTCATTCAACGCCTACTCCTTTCATGCTCCTTCCCACTATTGTATGTAAGCCAGCCGGGCCCATCTGGAACCCGCAGCTTACCGAGAGATATTTTACAATGATACAGTCTTTCAGGATCGAACTTCTGTTTCATCACCCGATAAATTATAAATCTCCCGGGTCGTCAACCTCAGACACCGAGAAACTGAGAGTTCTTGTATCGAGGCTCGCTCGCTATAACGACCAGTTGCATAGGTTAATCGAGAGACTGAGGAAATTGTCCCTTGTTCGTTTGGAGATTACCATCAAGTTTTCCAACTCAAACGTCGAGTCGCTAAGTTTTCAAGAAGCGTTTATCGCCTCGTGGGATCTACTGAACCCATTTCGATGTCTTTTCAACGTTGTTAGACCACAGGTACTTTCTATCACAGCAAACGACTCTCGAAATCGTCAATTTGCACGGATTTTTCCTAGCCACGTTTCCTCAGCTGAAACTAGGGCTTTTGCCAACAACCTCAACAGCTGGTCCAAAGATCTGTCGAGTTCCCAGCCATCATTAAAGTGTGATCAAGTGCTCGAGGCTTATTGGAGACTAGAGAACCTACTGTCTAGTATGAAAGAATACTGTAAATCTGAACCGAGATTTTTGCAGTTTGGAGAGTTGCTCCAGGCTGCGAGGATGGCAAGAGAGGCTAACAATCTTGAGCACTTCAAGAAAATCTGGGATCGGGTTGTTGCTATCTGGTTCGAGCATCTACATGCCCAAAAAAGTCTCAAATCCAATGTGACGGAATCAATTGATGCCATTAATGGCATAGTCAACAAGGGTTGTTAGACCATTGAGGTTGCTTGGACATGCTGAGTCAGGTACAGCTCATGTTCACAGAAGCTCCTCCTCTCCTCTCGCTTTTGTTTAGATATTGATCAGACGGTAGTGAACCCCATCAGTGAGGCTTACCGTCTATGCCAAGACACTCTCAAGAGTGGATCCCACTAGCCACGAGAACGTAAGTGGTAAGGAAGCCTAGGGCAGCGCATGAGTCTAGAGACGTCTCGCTATCGACGCGTCGCTAGATCTATAGCTGGGCAGCCCTTTCGGTGAGCATTTATCGGGTAGCCAAAGAAAATCCTCTTTTCCTCCTTTTCTGGACGAGTGATAGGTGCATATGACGTGTAAATAAGTTTTGGGTCCTCATCCCGCGCCAGTGCCTAGAGCCGTGGCGCCGTGGCTGCTGTCACCGAGCGCCATACGCCGGCTTCGTCGGCGAGTCTTGGCACTCCTACTCCGGGTTAGGTCAGGGGTAGGGACCTATAGTAGCTTATATATATAGAATAGTTAGAATAGCTACCATAATCTACTATACTTGATTCACTCGATTTGTGGGCCCTTGCTGGTGTGGTTCTATTCCTATTTTCTATTCTACACTACGTGGAAAAATTCGGGGTAGGTACTCACCCCACATTATTTCCACCACACAAATTGGCTGGCAGTAGTCGTTTGCTAGAAGTACCACCTACGACACTTTGTCGGCGGACCTAGGATTCAACAATAAGGGACGGTCATCATGGATGGAGTGGATATGGATTTTGGCGCAGTTCGGATGGCTCAAATTCATAGAGCCGCGATATCGTAAGTTACCTGCACCCCCTCTCAATCAATCCATCGCCTAGAACGCGCCCCTCATGTCTTTATCATCCTCATCATCGTTTACCCAGTCTTCAAAAACGAACCTCATCCACAAAATCCTCATGCATACGGCACCAAGGGCCAGCATTCTCATTCTCATTCTCATTCTCAAAAACCCCGTGTTTACCCCACCAAGGGTCAGCATTCTCGCCCTCAGCATCATCGCGGCACTCCAGGTCAACCATATCTGTAGCGTCAACTTTATTCTTCTCCATTGCAAACATCACCGCCAGGTCATTCTCATCCATCGAGTACTCTTGAATCCCCTCTCCGCCTCGGTAAAAATCCTCATCATACTCATTCTTATCATAGATGTGATCGTGTTTGGGTGCTCGTCGCCAAGGATGCGCTGGCTGCCGCTTTTCAAGCACCTCTTGTTGCCCTGCAGCTGCCTCATCGAGCTTGCCTTGATCGCTAAGCATGGCGGCGAGGTTAGACATAGCTACAATTGTTTTTAGATGCTCGTTGCTAAGCATGCACTGTTGCTTTTTGAGTCCCTCTTGCTGCACGGCAGCCGCTTCGTCGAGCTTTCCTCTGTCGCTGACTGTGTAAATCATGTTACGTACTAATATGCAGCGTTGCAATTCTACAAGCTTTGGCGCCAGTGTAGGCCCTGAGGAGGCCTATGCGTACATATTAGAGCATCTGAGGAGTGCGAAAATGGTCCACAATTAGAGACATCGCTGTTTCTGACTCAACCCAGGTGGCGTGAGACGCCTTACTACTCTAGGCACTGAGTTAATGCGAGGATACATTAGTTCTCCTCCACATTCTGTCCATTGTGTGCATCGGCATACTGTACATATTAGAAATTCCATCTGTGCGGTAGACTGCGAAACTGGCGTCACACCTCAAACACTCTGGAGCTAAATTTTTGGCCCACATTTTCAAGCGAACACCTATCACGGTAAGTGCCCGTCCTCAATCAGGCGTCAAAAATAGCGGATTATTATTAGAGTAATATTCGGCTGAAATCGGCCGAAATCGTCACATCAATGTTATGAGGGCGGGTTTTGGATCACGAAGATGGCATTCTTGGCTCCCTACGCGGGCGCCGCTCTATGGTACGAAGCTCACACTCTGCCAAGGCATCCGTTCCTCATTTCCAGGGATTTCTAATCTCCTCAACGACGGCAGACATCTGCCACAAGTACGCCGTCGCCACCACAGGTAGACGCGGCATGGCTGCGCCAATGAAAGAGCTAATTGGGAAAGTCTTAGTTAGGGTGATTAGAGGCTACAGGTAGAAAAGACCAAGTATATCAATGTTGACTCGTTCAATATTGCCGAGGCAAAGTGCCCGAGCCTAATCCTCAATGTCCCTTATGATTGCTAGCATCAGAAAGGGGGTCATGCCCGCAGTGTGGCCTACAGAGTCTAGCAAGCCCACGTCATATTTTTTGAAGAACTGCTACAACATCATCTTTTGATATAACGTTTCTTCGTATAAGTAGTCTTAACCCTATAATTTTAAGCATAATTTGAGGCCTGTGCAAGTTTAGTAATTATCTAAACAGGTTATTTATCATCTATGTATTTGTCGTCCACGCCGTTTTCATCTACTTCAGTAGAAAAACCCCGAAAAGTTGACATCTCAGCCACGTATACAAGCGCCATCATCCTGGCCATCGTTGCAATTTCGTCCTCTTTAGCGTTAAAATTTTCCTTCTCCTTTTTCTTATCGTTCATTAGTGGCTGCTTTACTGAAGTCAGTACCTGGTGATAGTAGATGCCCTGTTGCATACCTTTTTTAAGTCGTCAATTGAGGTTGCAGACTCGGCACATAGAATAAACTGAGACGCAGCACCTTCGAGCGGCCAACGTCGAGTATCATGAACCCCCATAGACCCGGAATACACTTCCTCCTTATTCATCAATGCCATCGCTACATATCCAATCCCCTTAATATCTTTATCGGAATTGCGACTTGAGACGAGTTTGCGGCAGGATTCTTGTCGCGCTACTTAATGTCAGTAAAACTCGCAATACTACTTTGAAACCAACCTATTCTGATGGATCCCAAGGTACCTATGAGAATATTCGTGCACTTAATTGAGCCGTGCTCTAAACCCATTAAAGCGAGGTATTCTATACCGTCTAGAATCTTTTGACATATTAGCATGTGTTAGACACCTAAGAGTCAACTAACCGGTCTGAGAATAGCTTTGAGTAGAGATTCAGTAACATGGGAAGGACTCGTAACCAAGTTGCTAAGAGTAACGGATAACCTCCCCTCCTTATCTGGAAGGTCATGTTCGAAGACGAAGTAGTGAGCATCTTCAGTAGTAATGCAGTGCAGAAACTTTATAAACGTATCATGTTGTACCAGTTCTAACATGTTAAGTTTCCGGTCAGCGTTCCTAGAAGAGGATTTCTTAACTGCAACCAAGACGCCACGATGGCTGGCTATAATAACTGGATCTTCAAGGAATAAGGTGAAGTGCATGGTGAGGCTTTTCGGTGACAGGGAATCGTCGGTCTTTCCTGATCGTGTGGTGTGAGGCCCTTCATTAGGTTCTTTGATAATGGACTGAGATGGCGGGCGTGTTTTCCGTGGTGGTTCATCACCCTGACCCGCCCCCGCTCTCTTCCTCAGCTTGCTTGAAAACTCATTGCCAGGTGATGTCGGAGTTGAAGCTGTACCAGTAGAACCATGTTCGTCAGAATCAGGGGTAGCTCCTCTAGGTAGGGTAGCTCCTTTAGGTACTCCAAACCGGGTATACCTCCTCTGTAAGCTCATGCTGCACCTACGTTCCCTTGATTGTATCAAGGAAAGAAAAAATCCCCCTCCAAAGGGTTAACAGCGTGGAGTAATAACTGTGTGAATTATTATTGCTGGTAATGTAGGGGCCGAAAACTGCACCTACTCCATTTTGTGCTACTCGGTGCAGAAGAGGTTTTAGAAGCTAAGAGTCCGCATCAGATTAAGCACTCTTGCTAGCGAGGATTGCAAGTTTTGATATGGAAACACAAGCGCTTGTCGAGGACTTCAGAGTCAATGCTGAGAGGAGGCTCACCTTTAAAGGGTCCGCTCTGGTTAGATTCGAGTACCTCAGATGGGAGGAGTACAAGAGGCTAAACGAGGAAAAGCGGATCCCAGATCCCAAACATGTAGACCGCATTGTACGCATATTCCAAGGGGCGGGATGCCACCGGCTAGAATCGAGAAACCATATACCAGCTACCATTGATCAGCACCAACTCGACGCCGCTCTCGAAGACGCTCAACGGAATAAGAGGTTAGCTGGGCTCAACACCCCTCTCGAGGATACTCAACAAAATGAGAGATTGAATACTGGCATCTCATCGGCCAACAATGCCAATCCAGACCACTACCCAGAGCTCAGCATTCCTGGTGGCGTCCAGTGTCTCCGCGGGCTGCATAGGATTGAAGCTGGAAAAGTATATCTCCACACGACAGATAAATGGTGGGTTATTGATTTGTACCTCTCGGAAATCAGCGACGAGCTGAAGATCAAGCTAAGCGAGGAGTACGATGACGCAGAGAGACCTAGCCAAGGCAAGATCTATCGCAAGATCCGCGAATATTTTTTTTTGTCTCGCCAAGCTAACAACAGAATTTCTCCCACCACCTGTGTACGCCTCGAGACGCGCTGGTGGACCCTTTTTAATGCGAGCAAAGAGAGGAAGCTCCGCAGTCTCTTTCGGGACCGCCCAAGAAACCGCATGCTTGCCGCAGGATTTGATGCCTTGAGCGGAATTCCAGGTCTCTTTGACGCTGGTATGAGGGTCACTACGTTGAACAAAGTGATGGCAACAAAGGCTGACGAGGCTAGTAAAGCTCTCCCCCTTGCGTTCCTTGCTTATTATTTCATTAGGAAATACGGCATTACTGCGGCCATATCTTATCTGTTTGGGTTGATTTCCTAAACAACGTCGACAATGGACTTCAGAGAGTGGATACGGCTACCGTGAAGGAGGTCGAGCTTAGGGCACCTGGGGTTTCAAGCGTGGATGCTGATTACCTTTACCCACTAATGGTCCGGGGTAAAATATTTAACGCTTTCAGCCCCTCAGAACGTGACATAATATGGGGTAATATTACTAGATTTAAGGGCATCATACCTTCTCTGTCTAAATTTTTTCAGGATATGCACTTCTTGCAAGCTTGCGTTGACTGCATAAGGTGGCTAATTACTATCCCTGAGGAGAAGACGGTATTTACGGCGCTGGGAAAAGCGTACCAATCTCTAGACGACGCCCAATTAGTTCAAAATACAGGAACAGCATGTTGGCCTATAAGAGGAAATCTGAATCGCATAAGGGTTGGATACTTGCATATGATTATATTTGCAATGGTAAACTACAAAGATATGCCCAAGCCACCTGCGGGCAAAAATTTAAAGGAGATGCCAAGGGCTAGAGCCGATGCGGAGGTGATACAAAAGTATGCTTCGTTTGCTAAGCAAGAAGGCTTTAGCTCTCCGGAGATAGAGAGATTAACGGAAAATTTTCAGCCTCTTAAGGCTGTAGATGATAAAGCACCTGCTCCTATCACCATTACAACTGGTCCAGGTGTGAGCCTTAAGCGACGGTGCGGCCTCCCACACATGGACACATTCAAATCAGACAAAGAGCATTTATCTTTACGGAACCTATACGAAGAAAACAATGCGACTGGGGAAGGAATTACCTCATTTTTTGCTCTTAAATCTTGGTTCATAGCCTTCTTTGGGCCATTAACTGGACCTGTTACAGACATAGAGAGCCGTGACCGACTACCAACCCCACACAACCAAAACGCTATCAAAGACCTAACTGGTATAGAACAGCACCAAAGCGAAAGCAAGGATACAAATGCGGATGGAGATGTAGATATGACGGGCAGCGGAGGGGTGGTGCAAGCTAAAGCGAGCCCCACCACGTCGGAAACAAGGGAGGAGACTTTGTTTGGTGAGGACTACCTGAAAAGTATTGATTTAACTCTGCTAATTTACAAAACAGTACCCATGAATTCTACAGGGTCAGTTCGGGCCAGTGAAATTGGAAAGAACGTTTGTATTAAGTTTGTGGACCTCGAACGTAATGTGGGCTCAATGATGGAGCAGCCGTTAGATAACAAACAGGAGCATGCAAAATGTCTCGTTGTAAAACATGACGATCCAGAGTCTCTTGTCGCGCAGGAAGTTGCGAACTATTTGAAAATGGGCAAGAGGGTGTGCGATATAAAAGCAAAGTATATACCCGCAGAGGAGTGCTATAGAGTGGCGACTAAAGAAGGGAACAAAAACACTCTCTTCCTAACTGATGATGTAGGCGAAGATAAGGTCATGGAAGAGGTGAATCCTTTCCATTTTCAGTACAGCCTCAATAGCCAAGCACGGAATGTTCTTCCAAAACAGCGCAGTCATCATCCGCCACCAAAACACAAATTCCCGTCACCTCCACGCGAATTTAGTAACGCCTTTTTCGCGCCACTGACGGAGGCAGCAGATCCTGAAATAAAGTTAGAGCTTGGGGATAAAGTGGACTTCAGTGAAATTCGTCCACATGTCCCAACGAACGAATCAAACATGCTACATCAAGAGCCAATGGTGAACACACCTCCTGGAGAACAACAAGACGGGGAGGAATCAGACAGCGTACTAAATAAAGAAAAGAGAAACGCGGCTAATGCCCATATTTATAATCCTATGACCGTTATTTGTTTGAAGAAAGTAGTAGCAAGCTCGTATGATGCTGGAAAGCGGCGAGAAGAAATGGAATGGAAAGACTTTCCGCCAATACATGTGCCTACCAAAGATCCAGAGGGCAATGTCATGGCACAGATGAGCCATCTGTCTTCGGCGGCCAACCTCACGCCTCATAATAAGGATCTTCGGAGGTTAGCATACCAAGACTGTTACAGAGTTGCTAAAGCCGATAATGATCACACACTGTACTTAATGCCTGGGGACCAGGGTTTGCCCAAAAACCAAGCCTTAGTTGAAGGAGATCCAGAGAATCACAGAGATAAGATAGGGGCTGCAAGCGGTAAATCCGGAAGAAAAGTCGGGCTAAGTTTTTATAGTGATGAAACTCATCGAATTAGAAAAGCGCCGGAGGAGATGAGGAAAGGTGATGACTCTATACACAGCCGAGCTACTATCAAGAAACGGCCCAAAAAAGAGGCGAGATCAAGGCGCGTAGAACAGAAGTAAATTAAGAGCTTATTCTTGGTTGCAAAGGCGATCTATGCACTCCATATCCAGCCAGGTTGCTGGCCTTTGCATTGACGATAGTAGAATTTCGGTATATCCTAACGGTTAATGATTGAAACAGATAATAGTAAATATAAAATAATACCTCCCATAATATTTTAATAGTTATATTCTGTACTAGTACATAACAAATACTGTATTGACTGGGCTAACAACAACACGTTCGAAACCATGATGGATTTCGAAAGCATGTCCAAAAGCATTTACGCTGAATACAAAGACATTGACACCTTCCTCGATGATGTTGACCTCTTCAGCATATACCCTGAATTAGAATCCTCTTCGAAGCCAGCAGACTTCCCCGACAATGACATTGACTTCAGCGAATACTTCGACTTTGACAAATACTACGGAGTTGAAGAATCCAGTTCAAAGCCGGCGGAGAATCCGAACACCAGCAGTGAACACAGCAGCTCAGCCGCCCACCCTAACAACTCGGACTTCTCGCCAGCACCAACCAGCTCAAATGGCTTCGCCACTTCCAGCATCTCCCCAACGGAAAGCGGCACAACTCCAACGATCTCATCAAAGCCACGTGAGAACAACAGTTCATCTGATGAAACTTTGGCAGACGGCGTAGATGTTCGCAGAGCTTCCTGGCAGAATGTTGTAAACGGCCATCCTGCAGACGGCAGTGGACCTTCACCATGCGGCCCGCCGCGGCGAAATGACTCTACAACGCACAATGGTCCAATGCATGGCTCTACGGCGCACAGCGGTCCAGAGATTCAGGACGGTCCGATGCCGCCGCATGTACCAAAAATGCAGCATGGCATTCAAATGCCAACGCACGTACCAAAAATGCAGGACGGCGTATTGACCTATAACAGTGTTCCAATGCCGCGGGACTGTTCGCTTGGCTCCCTCATGAATACAGGTCCAATGCCGACCTCCGTCTCACCGTTGTCGACTGGTCTAGTCCCTTGGAACATCTTCTTGATGCAGGATGACACAATATCACAGGACAGCGCGTAGATGCAGAATTTCCCATTGTCCGAGGATAGCTCACTCATGGTCAATGATCCAATGCCGCCGTACACCTCACAGACGCAAAATGGCACAGTGCCTCCTCGGAGTCCTACAGTCCTGGACTCTTACGACTCATTCTCATTCTCATAATCCTGCGAGTCCATCACGTGATACACCCGGAACTACTATTCCCCGCTGCCCCTCCAGGTACCAGGGCCTGTAGTTGGCCAGCCTTCTCGTTCCTTCGTAACATGGGTGTCAGCCTGCGGCTCACACGAAGCCTTCGAAATGGTATTGGAAAAGGGGCTTTGAACTGGGCTCGACATTTGCTAAGCGACCGCGCTAGGGTTGAATTGGAATTAAGCATCATCACGAGAACTCCCCCACAAACTGAATGTTTGTTGTTCTAAAGCTTCAAGTCGAGACAGTTCAGCGCGCAGATCTGGATGAGGGGTAAATGATATGTCGCCGAGTGTAACTGGTTCTCTTAACCAGACCCCTGACAAGGACTTCACCCTCCCAAGCTGGACATTGATCGAGGTCCACTTGCCAGAACTACTACTACTAGTAACAACATGAGAAACAACTAAAGCGAAAAGTCATAGCAAGAGGAATCGCAGGCGTTTAAGAAGCTGAACAGCTAGGATACTAACATCTGAAACGAAACTTGTCAGGAGTTCGTAGACGATGCGGGGGGCTCAGACGAAGCTGGTACCAAGCAGAAACACTACCTGTAGAATAAGACCACGTGACACGCGAGCGGAGCGTCTGGAACAATTCAACGGCTGGCACCAAGCAGGAGCACCACCTGTTGAAAAAGAAAGTATAAGCACGCACACGTGAGAGTCTGGAACAACCGAAATGCTGATGTAACCCGGAGCGGGTTAACTTTCCGACCCAAAACGGGTTAACAAAATGCCGAACCCGCCGCGCTCTCTCTCTCTTCGAAGAACCTTCTCTCTGAGCTTTTCATCTCATTTCGAAGGCATATCTAACCGTTGGGGGACCTCGCGGTTGCGCTCGTTGATACGGATGCTTTTGGCCCTGAAGTGGCAGTATTCCTGGGCGCGCGCCCCTGCACCCCGGTTAGCTCGAGTTTGGGTGGTGCTGACTGCCGGAACGCAGCCACTGAACTCCATCACAGTTGAAGCTGAGAGCCTTCAGTTCGTCAGGGTCTCTGGGGTTCTCCCCTGGCCCATATACGTTAACCCGTCGTTAGAAGTAATTCTATTGATTCATTTGTTCTATATACTGTAGTCTACTGTTGGGCTTTCCTGGCCGTTGCGCCAAAGTAAGAAGTTCTGGTCACCGGAGGAAACCACACAATTTGGGTATGATACTCGTGTACCCGCTACAAGTCGAGCCATTGTAGAGAAATAGCTAAATGGCAATACTTGATAAAGCGCAAGCCCAAACTTTGTTATTGCCGCCAACATTCGCCCTGACCTTTCTAGGTCACGTGAAATGCCATTTTATGTCACATGAGAACAGTAGGTTATATTCTAGCGACGAGGCTTTGCATCCTGAGCGTTGTGTTTCCTCGGATACTTCACCTGCTCTCACATCAGCGCATTAAGGTGTTGGCACCACCGTCATGGCTACCGAAGATGATACCCCTGGCAAGAGCCCGCTGGAACGCATTCTTGAAGCTCTGATCCAAAAGGACTTGGATAACGATAGGCAGGCAGAAGAGATACGCAAGGCTTGGAGTAAAGTTTTATGGATAGACGAACTACATGATGGTGGTCTAGAAGACACGCTCCACAACTTAGCTGTGGAAGCCCCGCAAGCTGGCCAAACACATACAACCCGGAGTATGGCAGAAATCCGTCGAAACAGTAGCGAAATCTCGTCGCTACGCAAACGGGCGAGCGATGTAAGGCAGGAGGAGGAGAAACTCAGAGAGGAGGTAAAACGGGCAGCATTAAAACCATTGGCGGACATGGTTACATCTCTGAATGGCTTTACATCACGAGGATTAGAAACTGAGCAGAGGAGAGACAAACTGGAAAGTGAATGGAATCTTTTCCGAAATAAGATGAAGCAACCTGGTAAAAGAAAGCGTGGAGACAATTCAGAAGCGCTTACAATGGCTCAAACACAAGGAGATCACGACCAGGACCCTGAACTACAATTTTTTGGTTATATCACCCACACATATGATTTATTTGAGCGAGCTGCTAAACAGGTGAGTACATGGCATGAGACTAAGTGGACTAACGCTTACTATTCTGTTAGGACTCTGTACCAGCACCACCACAGCTGAAAGATCTGTGGAAGCCGTCTGGTATCAGCGTTATCCTTGTCTTTATGAAGGATCCTACGGAAGAAAATATGCTTCTTCAAGGCTACGTAAGTCTTCAGAGATCGAACTGGATTTCAAATACTAATCGTGTAGCTATATGTGACGCATAATCCATCGGATGATGGTGATCTTTTGGTGAAAAGATGGCAAAAGGCTCGGGAGGGTATTCCTCTTCAGACCAACCTGAAATATGCGGGGGAAGGCGTGAGATTACTGGAGAGAAGCAATGCTATAAACATGTGCAATGCGGTTGATAAAACATGGCGAAGTTCTATAGGACACTAGTGGGGTTACCATCCTAGATTATCACAGTGGCGAATCTTGTATTGTTCTGATATGCAGGGTTTTTCGTCACACACGGATGGTCGTTAACTTTTCCTTCACAGAAAGCTCTCTGATTGTTCTGTTACAATTGACATCGTACCAAGTTTCTCATTAAGCTGATTACTCTCATCACTTCTGCTTTGTTTCCACCAGTCACTGAGATGCCCATAGCCCCGGTTATCTGAATTGAAACCATCTCCAACTAAACATCCCCATGCAATGGCTAGATGTTTGCATCAGGAAGCCACTGGATGTTCTCCGGACGAACTGGGGATTGACAGGATAGTATCTGCGTCGCTAGGCGGATACGTGGGATCAGCTTAGATGATGACGCGGATTTGGTCAAGAATACGTGCTATAAAGCGTAAGTACTCAGCTGAGACCGACGCAGTCTTATGCTTACCTCCATGAAAGGCTTTAAAGAGTCGGAGGCTTTAATCGTCGAGAACCCGATCGCTTCTGGGGACCAATCCCTCCCACTCGACGTGCCGTACTGCATGAGAACTTCTAGTATGCCGACGAGAAATTCCGAATTGTACTGATGGATAGGATCGTATGCGGCGGATGAATTTTGATAATGCATGTCGTGGACTTGATTATCAGTAATAATCGGACAATTGTGCGGGTGGAATACCGAGCTTGACATCTCCCTGAAGGGACAGTCGCACACTGTCAATATGGATTTCGAAGCCTGGAAACACTTTCAAAAGGTATTCCATGGCTTTAATAACCTATGTGAATGAGGTCAATATGTATTCGGGTCGTATGACTGGAGAAGCCACCTCTGAAACAATTGTAGCTATCTCCCACTCCTCGGGTAGCAACCTATTGAACTGGAGATCAAGAAGAGAAACGTCAAGATACTCGCTGACAATTATTAGCCTCTCCTGGTAGAAGTACACATTGAGGATGTTGGCGATATTTGGATTCTGGACCCTTGATATCTCCTCCAGCATTTGCAACGGCTTTGGAGAGAACGACTCGCGCATAACGGCGAGGTGATGCAGGCCCTTCCTATGACACATGACCGTGCCCTGGTTTGATTCCAGCTCATGAATGAATATATAATCTTGTTTTGGACTCTTAAACTCGACCTTTAACAGCCGTTTCATCTGCCATGGTGGAGCCGACGACACGATATCCTCGTCGCTCTCGAAGTAGAAGGACTTGACCGTCGTTAGAGAAGGGCTACAATTGGTATTCATCGCGTAACGATATCGCAGGAAAAGCAATTAGCAGTTCGATCGGATATCCCAACATTCTTATGTGTGCTATGGGCACAGCTTTTGGCTGCTGAAGGTGTGGCCAATATGGGATCCAGCATCAGGTCAGCTGTGCGGTACAAATTACCCTTGTGCATGGGCTCACACTCAGGTCGAAGATGGCATCTACGAAAGACTAATATCTTCTTCTCACGAATCTGCGATGGCAACTCCAGACAGACAGTATACCTCGAATATGATTCGCCCGCCGTACCCTCCGCCAAATCCTCGCCCGAGTTCCAGCGTCTACAGCGACGACGCGTCGGATACCACCACCATGTCTTGTCTAATTCATATGGTCTCTGAGGAATCGAGGGAGCAGGAACATCAGGTAATTGCCAGTTATGAAAGTGAAAATCGGATGCTCGAGGAGGAACTCGCACTTTACCGGGAGGCGTGGAATGGGACAATCATGTTAGCGAATACAGTCATACGGGCCGTTGCAATCATTAAAAGGAGTCAAGTCACATTTGATAAAGTTGTAGAAGATGCAGAGAAAGACTGGCTGGCATTCTGGGGCATATATAAGGAGTGTGTAGGATCGCATCCACCTTGGATCTAGATGCTCTCATTGAAGTCCAACGAAGGGTAGTCAATATTATAATAATCCGAGTCTTGAATTTGCGACGATGATTGGCCGTAAAGTGGCTGTAGCGGGTTTGATGCTGGAGGCTGAGCGGTACTTCGATCCTGGTTTGTCGTGGGGAGGTTAATCGATTGCTGGGGTCCATATTGGTTGAGCTGTGGAGGGTTTGAAGAGTGAGGTTGAGACGAATTCCCATTTCGCGGTTGAGATTCCAACGCCTGCTCGAGTATGCTTGTGCCAACAGTTCCTAGCCTTGTGAGCCCTTCCTGCATCGCCGCCGTGCCCTGTTCCGTGTAGCTGCAACAAAATGTTAGCAAATGTGCTTCTAAGATGGAGGTTTAATATACTCTTTCAAACCATATAGAGCCATCTTTACATCCTCTATGGATGCCTTCAATTCTTCCAATCTGTCCATTATGTCGTCGAGTTGCTTGTTGTCTAGTAATCTTGGAGAATTTCGAGGCACAATTCGATGAGAGGCTTGTGGATAGTACTGTGATCGTAGACGTTGTGGGGACCGACGTTGTGGCGCCAAAGGATTATTGCTCGTGGGGTGCAGCTGCCCTTGTGCTGACCGAAGGAGGCTCTCTAATTGCAGCCTTCGTCGCCTCTCAAGTTCCAACTCTCTCTGTACATGACCATATCCTTCTTGGATGGGGTGTCCACTGACATTCGACATATTTGCCTTGATGTTTGAAATTTGCAACCCATAAGAGAGTAGCACACCTACTTACGCGAAGTTATCAGAGTCGGCCGTCCCGCCTCAATGAAAACGGTCCAACTTCGGGGGGGCGGGGCCACTTGGGACAAGATCGAGAGTCTCGAAAAGCAAAGGTGCCAAAAAATTGTACGGATGCTCGGAAATGGATCACCACCATCAGAGTGTCTCCGTAAAGTATAGCCCAAGCCTGGCCACTTCATTAGACTTCAAAACTAGATGCGATTTTGGCCCCGGGAGGGATTAGCCACAAGTGATCATGAGCGGGACATGGATTTTCCCTACAACACAAGGGAAGCATCTTCTAGTTACGCTAGATGTGACATGTCCTTCCAAGTGAGGATACTGTAGCTACTTTTCGATTTTGGTTATCCTCTTGAGACGATGTTGGGTGGCCTGCGGCAGGGGAAAGGTACCAACAGGTCCAAGCTCCAAACGCAGGGATTATGCTGCAACCCCACCAGGAACATACAGATACCGGTTTTAGAAGCGATAGGCGCGCCACCAACAACTCCAATTGTGGACGATATGACACAAGTCCTCTCCCCCTAGGTATGGACGATTATCGAGTGCCCTCTCCGCGCGGAGACAGACCTGACAGTGCTGTCCAAGCAAATCTGTGATATCCCCGCTTCACGTTGGGCAACAAACAAACTGGATTATTTAAAGCTCTACCATTCCGTGGATGTGGACGGGTTCGACCCAGATCAAAGCACCATTAAGCTGATTCTAAGAAACATACGCCCGTAATGTCTGCAATCGACACACATCCGAACGACACGCCGCTGTCCACAACACCAGAAGAAGAGGTTGCCGTCTTTCGTGAGAAACCCCCAGGAGCAGGACATAATCTAACGTATTTTAGTTTGATCAAAACCTCCCAGAGTCCAAGCGCTGCCAACGCCTACAAGAAGATCTCAGTTACGCAAATGCGCGTCTCCACAGCTACAAAGCCGAGTCGGAGCGCTCTGAATGCCTTGAAAGCTACAGCGAAAACTTACGGAAATTTCTAGCCCAGATTGAGGAGTATGCCACAAATACCTTCAAGACATGCAGCAAGGAGTACACTACGAAGGTCGCTAAACTCCACACCGAGATAGCTAAACATGAAATTGAGTACTCGAAGCTTCAACTCGACACAGTCAGTCTTCGGGAAGCCAATGAGCGGCTGAAGATCGAAGCAGACAGTCTTGAGGGAATGAATAATCGCTATGCTGAGCACATAGAAGGCCTGAGGGGGCTGACTGAAATGTACGAATCCGAACGACATCAAAACCAGTTCGTTCAGGGCGGCCAAGCGGATGCGATACTGCCTCAATATAATGGCAACTCCGTAACCTACGATCCGCCAACCCACAATCCGAGCAGTTTTATAATCAATCCAGACAGTCCCCACCCGCAGGAAAACGTCGAATACGGAATTGGTCCCACCTTTGACTCTAGTGAGACATATCCCATCACAGCTACACAGGTCACCGAACCCACGAATGTACCCGTGCAGCTCGCGCCGATGTTTCCAATTTCCGCTGAGCGAAATTCCCCGTGGCCTATTGATGATAAGGGTGAGAATAAGAGGAGCCAAGGTGACGAAGGGGCGAAGCCGAGCAAAAAGCGCAAGTCGAAGTGATAGGTGGAACTGAGGACAACGGATTATGTTTATCAGATCACGATGTTGGCACGAGAATGAAACTATTACTTTTTGTCTTTTTCATTACGGCTGAGCTATGTGCATAGGAGGCCAGTTCTAGAACCCCCTCTGTCCCCATAAAGTAGAACTGATCCCTCTGCGCGACTTCCAGGATATACTTTATTGCCACGGCTAGTGTATCGAACCTCTGGCGATGGATAGTCATCATCGTCATCGTTCTCGACGACTTGAGGCGGCCCCGCCGGATGGGCCACCTCGTCTCAGTCCAGTTGACAAGATTATCGACCTTCATCACGGTACGACTACGGCAATAGAAGCTTCTCGTGAAAGGCTGCAGGCATCGAAGGAAGACCCAGAACCCAGCTCGGCCGAAAAGATTGAGCAATTGGAGCAACAATACCGTATTCGATATCACGAAGCAATATATTTCCGACAGATGGAGCCATCTAGAAGGGAGTTTAAAGATAATGTGTCAAGGGTATCAAGGCACCTTGTAAAGAGTTTAAATAAGTTGGACGAAATCGACCGAGGTGTTGACCAAGAGCTAGCCGAACTCAGGGAGAGGGCTCCGCCGAGTCCAGTTGACAGGATTATTAGTCTTTACCAAGACTTTACTACAGCCACTCAAACGTCGCAAGGTTACGAGCAATGTGCAGAATCAGCCATTCAAGAGACGATTGAGCAACTACAGCGGCAGATAGGAAGACTAAGTGAAGAAGTGGCATCATTCCGGCAGGCAGAACCGTATGTGAGTGAATTCAGAGATGAAGTCGCATTGGCTGCAAGGGGACTCAGGGAATCAGTATCAAAGTTAGGCAAAGCTCAGCGAAGCTGTGAACAGAAATTGTTTCGGCAAGAACCACAGAAGTAATATTAATGGGGAATTCAATAGATTAAATTTAAATCCAACTATAATATTCTTTGATTATGATTTACACGTTTCAGTAATTTGTTCATGGCTGAGGCATATTTCCCAACTGCGGTTCAACATATCAACCTGCTTGTGGTTGGCGATAGTCAAGATGTGCGAGTCAGGAGAACAATGAAGTTTGACGTTGGAAACAACGATAAGCGGCTTACAGTATGGGAAAAGGGTATTGAACGACGTAGAGGCAAATTAGAACTAGATTATGAGATGGATCCCAGTACCATGGCCAAAGATGCAAGACGCAATGTTAGGAAATCTGTGCCGAGGAAGAGTCCGATATGACAGTGCGGGGTATTTGGCAAAGAGGATCAGGTGAAAGTGTGTGAAACGAGATCTGAGATGTATGGCGTGACACTCGAGGAGGTGTGGATAGGCCGACAAAATTCGGAATTGGACGCTCTGATCGACAGATACCAGAGTCAAAAGGGGGGGGATGTCAAAGGGGAGTATGTCAAAGGGGAGTATGTCAAAGGGGAGGATGTCAAAAGGGGGGGACGACGACAAAGTCAGGTAATAGACAATGACAAGCATTGAGAGCAACATAATGGACCGCGTGAACGACATGGTTCATAATGATAGATAGCATGAACAATATGGTTCGGAAATGGACAATTTTGATGATAGGGAAATCCTAGTACTATGGTAGAAAGATGCAAGTCGCAAGACTAGGAAGTATGTGTGGATTGCCAACGTGTGACTGTGCAGGGTGTGAAGTAAGAAGAACTAAGTGAGAGCAACATGAGGGATCGCGTGAACGACATAGTTCAGAAATTGACACTTGATTGACAGATAACAAAGTCAAGGAGGGGAATTAGACGCTCTGATCGATATAGGAGGGGGGATGACAATGTCAGGCGACAGACAATGACAAGCATTAAGAGAAGCATG
>JPKD01000640.1:0-71606 GCA_000750935.1 Pseudogymnoascus sp. VKM F-4519 (FW-2642)
CGTTTCACTAAAAAGGTGCCTGATCCTGCCTAAATTCTCAGGCCAGAATCACAGCTCCACGCCGTGCTCCACAGAGCTCCACCTTCCGGTTTGTAATGTACAGTGTATGGTATGAGTACCTATCCATATAATTCAGTGAGAGGCCATCAAAATATTTATTCCGCGTCAGTTTAGCACCCTATTACCTATGAACTTATATCCATCGTATCCATCTTATGCCTGTCTCTACACGAAGTCGATCCTCCAACTGAGAAAAGTGATGAATGGTCCCCTTAAAGGCCCGCTAGATATATCTACGTCCCGCATCTTTATATCCCGTTTCGCGTTTTTCGGGACACGGATGCCGCAACACGGCCTCCTCCCAGTCCTTTGGATCCATTGCCGCGAAGCTCTCCCAGCTCGTGGCGACCCGATGCTTGGGCAGCGGCTCCTCGCGGTAAGAACAGAGAGCCACCGTCAGGTCGATGGCACAGATCTGGCGCTCCACAATGTCTTCTGGGCTCAGGCCTTGTGGAAGGGAGCAAAGCACCTCTTTACTTAGTTGCAGCAATTGCTACGCTGAAGCATCTCGAGACACAGACAATACTGCCAAGGATTTGACTTGTCACATACCTAGCTGTGTAATGGTCATCGCACTATACTAATGACTAACTTCTACTCCCTCTTTCCCTTACTATTCTCATGTATCTCTTCATGCATCTCGTCAAAATCAAAGCTAACAACACCTACCAAGCTTTCAATGCTTGTTACTAGAATATCTAGATTATAAATAATCATACTTGATATAATCTCCATAACCGAGTATGCCGAATACCCCAACTCTTGTATATGTTTAATATGCAAGACCTCTGGATCTAACTCCCTCAGCTTCTGCGAAAGCTGATATGGTTTAGTAGGTTCAATTTTAGCTGGTAGTGCTCGACCGGTAGACACAGCAGCCGACAGCTGGGAGAGTATAGAGGTTATCCTCTCTTCAGTTGGGTTTATCGGCCCAATTAGCTTAGAGAGATCCGTTAACCATTGACGGCTGCGGGAGGAGTGGTGGAAATAATCTTTAGTAGGCCCGTCGACTGCCCAGACTTGGGTTGCGTAGGATAAGAGAGATATGTAGTCAAGAAGTCTGCACCAAGGAGTTAATTAGAAATCTAGAAGCGAGATGAACGTGGGGTCGACTGCGAAATGAGCTTACACTGTGAGCTGTGACAGGATATCTTCGAAAATTGCCACA
This sequence comes from Pseudogymnoascus sp. VKM F-4519 (FW-2642), assembly GCA_000750935.1. Lineage (NCBI taxonomy): Eukaryota > Fungi > Ascomycota > Leotiomycetes > Thelebolales > Thelebolaceae > Pseudogymnoascus > Pseudogymnoascus sp. VKM F-4519 (FW-2642). The sequence goes on from JPKD01000640.1 coordinate 1,229, forward strand.
GGGAAACGCCCGCCTAGACTAGGCTCGTATTTTTGAAGGTAGACGTTATGCTTCATGGAAGAACTGAGAATCATCATCTTATTGAACATCGCATTTCGTGTATGTGACAACACCCGCCCACGGCTATGTTTATCGTCCATATCGCCCTCATTCCCGCGTAGTCTAGCCTTGATCGTAGCGTGAACGACGGCATGGTAATTGGCGAGCAAATGCATAATAACTGCCATGTCCTTGCGAAGAAGTCCTCTGGCTGTGATGGGGTATGGAAGATAGGTGAAGAAAATCGACGCGCATGTTCCCCATAACACACAGGCAACACGCATCGCTGCGACGCTGTATGGTGGGAAAAAAAATGTCCCTGTTGACGTTGCAGCTGGGATGCCTATTTTCGCAACTTGAAGCTCGTAGCCAATAGACAGAACTTCAGTGATTAGAATGACAAGCCATCCGATGATGTATTTGGGCCATCTGATGAGGAAGTACATCTGGATAAAGGATGCGAACCACATAAAGACAATGACTCCACTGTAACAATGTTAGCTTTACGAGTTACGGGCAATTTATACAGGGCACTGAAATACTCACGGGACTTTGCCAGCAGGGATGTACCAAACTAAGTAGCAAATTATCAATGCCGCAAATGAACCAAGAATCCGGAGCACATATGATACCCCAGATTGTCCCGCTGACATATTGGCCCCAATGGCTGCGATAATCACTGCCCAAATAAGACGATAGTGCGTGAAAAGATACTGGGTCTGATGAAGGTATGCAATAATGGCACAAGACATAGTAGCACTAATCACCCCGTTAGTACTATTAATAATAAGATCCATACTGTACTCTGCTCACCATGCTGATCTAAAACCAAAACTGAATTCAGGCCCCTTAAGGAATTCCTGAAATCTTCTCACGCGGGTTCCAAATCTTTCATATGCATTTTTAGGTGGAAGGTGCTCGATATTGCGTGTAGCCCTGTTCGAAGTTCCATAGAGTAATTTGTTCTCTTCTTTGGAATCCGGTCTGTCATCATCGGCCAAGGGTGCACCTGCCGTATCCCAAACACTTAAAAACCATTTCCCCAATCTTCGAAATGAAGGGACAATGAGACGACGTTTTGCCATGATGCCTTCAGCAATCATCTTGTCTGAAAATTTTGACATTTCAACCACTGCTATGCCGGCGGTGTAGAGCTATTTGCACACGTCAGATGCAGTTCAATAAGAATACGATCCCAGCACGTCTAATGATATGCTTCTTGCTTACCATGTGTTGGATATATAAGATTAGGTATAATTGTTGGCGATCTCTTCGCACATGACCATCAGCTGGATCTTCGTCCACATCGAATTCACCAAGCTTTTTCATTGTCTCCAACTGAGCTGGTGACAGGCCTTTGCTCTCCGCCCATGCTGCTAAGGATTCGACCCTTCCCGTCGAGAATTCGTCTAGCTTGTCCTCCAGGAACTTCGAGAAGTTCGGATCGCCCGGCTTAATTTTCCCCTCGCCAGCTTCACGATCTATTGACTTAGTCCTTTTAGCACCCGGCACCCAATTGAGGAAATTTTTAGTCCCTGGTCTGGATACGATTTCAAGTTGTAGCGCAGCATGCTCGAGTCCGTCGTTCATAGCTTCGATTAAAGAGGTAGCAGGCTCAACCAGGGCATCGATGGAATGTTGCCATACTATCTCGTATGCCTCTTGGCTATGACCCTGGGGTGGCATAGTTTTGTCGACGCCATCTTTTGTTCTAGACTCGAAGTCGCAGGGGATCCATCCTCCACAATCCCCAATTCGCTTCAAGATATCTGGCATATTAGCTATGCCGCCACTAAGAATGGTTAGTAAGGTTCTTATATAACGTGAAATGGTGATTGGTAAAGAAGGAACTGTGATCTTACAGAGGCATCAAAATGTGTCGACAAAGATCAGTACTGGCATTAATATCTCTAGCTCGCAATTTTCCCCAGGCAATCTCTCGTTTCGCCATAGCGAGTTCATGACGCATCTTAGTGTACAGAGCCTTCACTTCAACCATTTTTTGCTGGATTTCAGCGCCATCCCATGCCTCTTGCTGTGCTTCAGCTTCATCTTGGATTTGGCCATCCGCGGAAGTAGGAAAGGTCGGCGTCGTTTTTAGATTGCCTAGATATCGCGCAGACTCTCGGAGCATACATTGGGCGGCTTCAATATACTTCTCTTGAACTTCGAAAATTTCCGACCGACATGTGACAGGATATATGATCATTCCTGATACGAACGAGATGGCGACACCAGAGTAATAGCACTTTACTGTTAAGTATATTAAGTCCCAGCATTGTTTCCAGGTGGTAAACCGCGAACAGGATGTGAATTGAACAATGACGAAGATGTTGTATAAGATTGTTGGGATCAAAAGTGCTGGATATCTTGCTTGTAAACTGTTGCATAGCATGATGTTGAAAAAAAGCCAAACAGCCGTTATAGCTAGCCACCAGTTAGCTCCTAACATCTCCATTTTTTTCGTGGGTAGACAGTGATGCTAGTTGAGTATATTTACTTACCACTTTGTGATGAATTGTATGCATGTAATCCCTCTGGATCAGTGTGAAAGCGAGCTTGTAGTCCTGACCACGTTGCCAGCATGGTTACTGGGATGGCAATGGCAGTGAAGGTGCATATACCAAGTGTCATCTGGATCAGTTCCGCACGCGGCAAAAGATTGACTGTGACGACTGCAATAATGGCTACCAAGAATCCTAAAGACGAGTAGACCTCGGATACGGCAGTGCTCTGATAAATTCCTAATGAAATGGCAACAGGCACGGAACCCCTGTTTAGGTGTCAGTGTCGAGTGCTTAGTATAATATATACAGCTGCAAGATAGGATAGAGTACTTGAACATCAGACACAACATCTTCATATCGATACCGAGGGATTTCCACCCAGCCTTAAGGCGCCGGCCAATGGAGTATGTCATTTCTAAGCTCTTGTGGAAGCTATGAGCTTCCAAGTAATGAAGGATACTCTCACGGGATTCTAGAGTAGTAGAATATAGGACGTCCAATTTACAATTGATATAATTCACATTAATGAAGGAACAGAGAGAGATGTTAATAAGATACGTCCCGCATGATGCGGCACGTATTTTACTACCTTGCCGCCCTCCGGACGCCCTCCGGTTCCAGGTGGCAAATGTACTGTAACTTCCCCAAAATATAAGCTTTCGTAATGTACGGAGCATAGAATATAGCTTTACCTTTTCAGCCTAGCTGTTCCGTTCCTATTAAATCCAGGAGGCAAAATGCACCAGACTTTACAGAAAGGAGAGGCTTATCCAAAAGTCATCTGGTGCTGTTTTCATAGAATTTATGACGAAACATTTCAATGAGGAAGGATGCTCTGACGGGATTCAATATAGAATGGTAGGTCATTACGTCAGTTCTAATCGATTACCGGAACAACCGCATAGCGAACGCTACTGCCCGTTCCTGTTAAATCCGGGAGGAAAAATGAAAAACAAATGCACCGTGCTTCACGGAAAGGAGAGCCTTATCCAGATGTCACTTGGTACTGTTTTCATAGCATATTTGCCGTGTTCAAGTACCAACGGCAGCTGGCCCGGGTCGAATGGACAACACCCGGAAATTTGTAGCCTTCGCTATGGGGCTGTTCCGGCAATCGATTGAAACTGACGTAATGACCCACCGTTAAATGCTCTTCTCATTCGTACATGCAATTAGCAACCCGCACCTTCCCGTGCCATCCAGCAAGAGATCTGTGAGTTCCTAGCTGAGACAGACAGATGTCTGCTTCCACCCATATCTCCAACCATATCTCTCATTCTATGCGTAGACAGGCACTCCGCATAGTCTCGCCGCAGACATGAGCCCCACATCCTCGCTTTAGCGCCTGTTGCCTCCATAATTTCTAAAAGCGCTACTTGTTGTCGTGGCGCTCCTAATTGAAATCACTGCACGCCAAGGGGAACCACAACGTCTACAATCATAGCTTCAATTCCATACGCCTACATCAACTATGCTTGTTATTACGTCTATGAATCTTCTATTATTACCTATACGATGGTAGTTTCTGGATCTCCTTAGATTTCCTTAACTCTTAGGTTTTAGATCTTGCATCTTGCATCTTGAATTAGAGAGAATGAAAAGCAGACGTCTTTAACAAGGTTAGAAGTATTAGCTAGAGTAGGGTTGTAAACTTCAAGTATGAGAATTATGATGTGATTTAAAATTAGACGAGAAATCGATTTAGTATCTCAGATCCAGCTGTTAAATGATGAATATAACCTTGAGTTTCATGAGATGACGGTGACCAATCGGCCGGAGTTTCTTCAACGGGCTCCGAATCTTTCCACGCGCAAGGCCGAGTATACCGCTGCAGAAACTGGAGCATCCAGTTGTCCATTCTAAAGCTCGTGTTCATGTTCTTTCTACACGCCTCGTGGAAAACCTGCAGTCTACTCAGTGATAGGTCGAGCAGTGGCCAGTACTTTCGCAACCGAATCAGCATTTCGAAGTTTTGCTTCAAGAATTGCTTTGCTTCCTCTATCTGTTGATCATTGGTGGCGAAGAGCAGCGTGTGTAAATGAACTGATGATGAGATGACTAACAAATGGCCAGTCACTACCCAGACGCATTCGCAGTTTAATGTCGAATTAGCTGTCCATAATAAGGAGCTCAGATGTTTCGCATGCTCTTTGCATCTATTAGCGTAAGTATGTCTCATAATAGGATCAGGAGTAGACTTTGGATCGTAATGGAGAAACTGGTAATAGAGAAGTTGACTATGATGGTGGTAGTGTAGATGTAACCAAACGAACGTTCGACCGTGACCTAGTTGGTGGTATCGTTTGAAATTTTCCGGCGTGTTTTTCAATCCTTCTGGTAGTCGGAGCAACCAGGAATCTAAGCGGTGTGCAAGAAGTGTTGCTTTTTTATAGATGTCGATATCGTTACTAGGATCTCGTACCGTTAATTCGTGTAGTTCTTCGATCTGACTTATCATATCAGTCAACGGAATCATCTGTGCCCACAAGCTTGATTCTCGCTCTAAGATCACATCTTCAATCCGTCGTTCTTTCTCAAAATCAACGGGCCCTGGTTTGAGTAATTCGAAAGATAGATCATCCATTGGTTTTGGGTAGCTTGGTTCCAAGTGGAGTTGCTTTGGATGACGTGCACCAGCAGATGACCAATTGTCCATCGACCATGTCGTCCACCAAATTAGCCAGACCATTAGCCCTCGGCTTCTCAAAAAAAGAAGGGACTCACATCTAATTTGAACCTCTCGTTCAACTCGATCCATACTTAATACTTTCGGTAGTTCCAAGCGTTGTGCCATGCGGATTGCAAGAGCTCCATACAGCGATTCAGTCTCCATGTCTCCTTCTATGAAGCTAATATGGAGTAGCAGAGAGCATGCCTGAAGTGCCTCGATTGAAATGGGAGTCATGCGACGATCGAAAAGGCGTATACTCTCCTCAGCCCAAGCACGGCCGCGAGACCATGGATCAGTGCCATGAAAATAAGGATTCTCGGAGAATCTAGCCAAAATGAGCTGCTTAACTTTGAAACTCTGGGGTTCAGTCCACAAACCTTGCTGCTAAAGACATCATGGCAAACACAAGGAAAATCGGTGCCCTCCCCTCATACACGCTGGCGATGAAGGTTAGCGGATGAAAGAGACTGTGCTGCTTGTCGTGAATGAGCTTGAAATAGAGGTCGACCAGCTCGTTCCGTAGAATCTCTTCCACAAACAATGACGACGAGGCACTAATAGTAGAGCCATTCGCTGGAGATGTCTGCTCCTCTGAACGAATGTCCCCGATTTGGGGCACGTAGGGTGCATCTAGAATTGTGATGCTGCACGGAAGGCCTCGAGACTGGCATGATACACACGGTCCCCCATCCTCAGTGCTATTGCATTGTCGTTTTCGACATCTGAATTATTAGTTACTACTCTGCTTCGCTCTGATTGCAAGGAAGGATTTGCCAATCACCTGCAACGGTCACACGCGGTCCGCAATCTCATTGTGACGGGATTGAATCTATTGAATCTAGTCTGCTAAGGCAGAGTGTGGAGTTCAGACAACCTGAGAATCCCATCCATTCAGTAGCTTCTAATTGATTGTGCCACGTCTAGGCCACCAAAGCCAGGAGGACAGGGTTAGGGTTAAAATCGACTTGAAGAGGCCGAAGCCTCCCTCCGCCGGTTGCAACGTGCCTCTGCCCCTATCGACCCTCAGAAATCGCTCGCTGTCATTATGCACACCAATGCTCTTGAAGAGGAGCTCTCAAAAGGAACTAGGCATCAGGACTGCTACAAGGGTTACGAGCTCCGCCGCACCGAAATTGCCTGCATGACTTTCATGGGCCAAGTACTCGCTGGCGCGCCCTTCGCATACACCTCGACATACTTCTTCCAGCAAGTTGGCATGCCGACGGACATGATCTACAATATGAATGTGGGAGCTACATGCATGGCTTTTGTCGGAACCCTGGTGTCGTGGTTTGGGATCATGCCATACTTTGGACGTCGCAAGATCTACATGGTAAGCTCCGTCTGACTTCGACTATGTGGGAGCTATCCTCTGAAGTCTTGTTGCATAGTATAGTGTGGTAGAAGGCTGATTTTGAACTCTAGTCTGGTGCATTCACCATGTCCGCCATTCTCTTCATCATCGGATTCTTAGGAACAAAGGGAAATGATATGTCTGTAGGCTATACGCAATCCGCGCTCTGTCTCGTCTGGACCTTCATCTTCCAGCTCTCAATCGGTCAACTCGGCAGGGCTATACCAGCCGAGGTGGGCTCCACGCGCCTGCGCCAGAAGACCATATGCCTTGCTCGCAATGCATACTACATTGCTGACGTCGTTGGTGGCGTGCTGCAGCCATATTTCATGAATCCCACCGAGTGGAATCTCAAGGGTTACACGGGTTTCATCTGGGGATCAACCTGCTTTATTCTCGCCGTGGTAAGTACCGTTTTTTCGCTTTGAGTTCTTCATGGCTAATATCTGCTCTTAGTGGGCCTATTTCCGCCTTCCTGAGACCAAAGGCCGCACTTTCGACGAATTGGACGTTCTCTTCGGGAAGAAGATTAGCGCAAGGAAGTTTGCTTCGTATAAGGTCGACTCATTTAACCATAGCATTATGCTAGTACTTCCCAGTGGCGAAAAGGTGGCTGCATAGGCTAGGTGAGATATGTACATAGTGTAAATTAAGCCATTATAAGATTATATTCAAAGCTTAAAAGCGTTAAATATACAAGTAATTAAGGGATCATCATAGTTTCTATAAAACTAAAGAGAGCTTAAAACACTAGAAATTTTATTGTTACTCATCATTACCTATGTAAAGTTGAGAATATGAGTGCTCTCGCTAGATAAACGGCTTCCTTCTCTGTAGTTGTAGAGTTTAAAGCAGAAAATTCACTTTCTTACTCTGCAACATGGAGGACGTAGTCCCGCATCCGGTCAATACACACACAGCCAACAAAATGACCGACTGCATGGTCCGTAATCTAATTTACTGGCTAGCAAATCATCAGCTAAAAATATGTATCGCAGTGCCCCTACCATCAGGTGTTCGGTAATCGAATGGATCACACCATAGGCATGAATAGTTGCTGGGCTGCTGTGGGTATTCGATTGCTATGGAAGGTCTTGGGGGTATTTCAAGTTGATGTAGTAATCCGCAGTGCGGTCGTTGGTACTTCGTATATTGGGTGGATCCGTGGATACACGGCCCCTCAATTTAGTGAGGGCGCGAGTCTTGATCGGCAGGAGCCGAACCAAGGTGGAGGGTGCACACGCTACAAATGTCAAGAGCCGGCGATCGCTTTCACCTCGTGGTAGTGTAAGGCATAATTAGATCAAAATTGTCCAGTAGAAGGAATTGCCATGCCTGTGAGAAGTTCGAATGTCGTCGGATTGTAGATTTGGTTCCTATTCCAATTCTCTAATCACGTGAACTTCATAATGCAGTCACCTGATTTAAGTGCTTAGTTTACGTGGCTCAGAGTTATGGCTAAGGCACAGCATGAACCATGATACGAGATTTGATCCTCGAGTGATGATCTGTTATAGATCCCCTTCCTGGGCTGCCCAATAGTCTGGGAAATAGACCTTGCATAGCTGAGAATGAGAAGAAACTGTGCTACTAACAATTGAAGAGGCCGTTGGTGCCACAATCATCGTTCAATATTCAGTGTCGTACGCTCGTATAGAGCTTCTGTTGGGATACTTACGGCCTATAGTGATCGGGGAAAGTCAGTTTTACGTGCAATTGCTTCCTGTACTCCAAGATTCATAATAGGACCTTTAACAAGTCTCCCATTGGCTCCTGAGCACAGTCCTTCCTCGGAACTTCTTGCCCGGCATGAGTACTCGAGTACTTTGATAAATCGTTTGCGGGCGCCTTTGAGAAATCGAACCCATTGGCCCATTGAATCTATTTTCAAAGCGCTTCTAACTATGGAGTATGTACGTACTCTAGTCTTCCCCTCTTGGTTAGGTCTTACATATCGCTAGACCGATAAAGGCTCGGCTCTTTTTGAAGCGACACACGCAGGCGCTGCCGTGCCGTGTAACGGAGCGCGGCACAGACCCACGATCGATGGCTGTTGGTGTCTTTCCCCTCGCACCTGCCTAATATCGAGGCCAAAGCGGAGTGGAGTTCGGCTTCCTGCCTGTTATGTGAATACTACCCTGCATGCATCACGAATCCCAGCTGTCTCCTTGCAGCAGTCACCGTCGCTGTCAGCTGGAATATCGCCGAATAACAAAGGCCGAGCGTTCGTGACAGTACTGCTTTGGGCAAGAACATGCCATGTGGGAGGGGGTTGGTATGGGTATGCTATCCCAGTACCACGTACGGTTGCAACCAAAAATCGAAATGCTACGCCCCTTGCTTACTTTAGTATGAGAAGGGAGGGTTGAACTACTCCGTCGGGAAAGCCTTCCGCTCCGGGTGAGTTGTCAGAATAATTGTTCCACAGGGGCAGTCTCAGTAGAGTGAATGGCGTCGTTTACGCCTCTGGCGGCTAACAAAATTGGAATGGGCAGCCCAACAGAGGGTGAAGTGCACCCAATGCGGCGTTTCCTCTATTCACGGCACTGCAATCAATCAATATTGAGCCCCGCGGACCTTACAAGAAAGAAGCAATTTCGACTATGCACGATAGAGTATTGACCTTCTTCGAGGCCGGGGCCCGAACCGGGCTTTGGGCCCACCCACGCGACCCCGCGGCCTGGCGGGTAAAGTGCACAGCTATTCGCTGGAATCCTGGTCCATAGTGGAGGAGCAAGCGTCGGATGATCTATTCGCGGCACTGGTCATCTCTGATGGCCAGGGTAGTGCAGGAAGATCCATGGTTCTTCGCTCCGTACGTACACCTTGCATGCAGTCTATATTGGTGAAAGGTCCACTCTCTCCAGACCTGCATATGGCAGAGGAGTCGATTTTTAGTAGCACCCACGGATTACGGATCATGGATGTTGGAGGCAATATTGGATCCATTTCAAGGCCTGTTATTTATTATAAGAAGTTCATGGGAAGCACCCTTCTCAATCCACCAGCTTCTCTTTCGACCTCCAGTTCTCCTTCTTCAATTCTCTCGAAGCGTCTTTCTTTCTGTTGATCACTGGTCTCTCTTTCGACAAGTTTCAGTCTTCAAGTCACTTTCAAGCAGCCATCATGCCTTCAATCACCAGCCTCCTCTCTTATGCCGCCATAACTCTCCTCGCCTCCTCTCAACTCTCAGCTGCCACTCCGGTGCCTATGTGCAAATTCGTTGTACGGGAAACTCCAGCCCTCCCTACCACCGGCAGCGGCACTCAACTCCCAGCCGTTAGCGCTGGTCTCCACCTCAAATTCGTCACCCTCGGCCGCGGCGTCCAGAACTACACCTGTGCTGGTGGCTCCGGCACCCCAACTGCCGTTGGCGCCATCGCAGATATCTTCGACATCACCGCCCTCGCACAGTTGAGCCCCACCTCCGCTGCCTTCACCGGCCTCCCAGCGGCAGCCGCCTACTTGACTATCCCTGGTGTCCAGCAGCTGCTGAACAGCCGCATGCCTGCTGGAAACCCAGCCACGATTATCGGAAAGCACTTCTTCAACTCCGCTGGTGTCCCGACCTTTGATTTGTCCGCTAGGGGCAAGAAGTTGCTCAGCAAGCTTGTGGATAAGGTCCCTGCTCCCGCAACTGCGGATGTAGGCCCTGCTGGCACCGGAGCTGTGCCGTGGCTGAAGCTTGACGATGCTGGGGGCAGTGCTGGGCTCAAGGAGGTTTACCGTGTCTATACTGCTGGGGGCAACGCACCTGCTTCTTGCTCTGGCCAGGCGGCTGTTTCTGTTGAATACGCCGCCATGTATTGGTTTTATGGGTAAACACATGGACATGTGAAGGACATCAGCACGACAAATATTTTTAACTTATACATCTATATTTGAAGGAAGGTTTATGGGGGGCTTGAGGTGTACCGAAGGGGAAGGCATTTATCTATCTATGTCTTGGGGATTCGGATGTATATATTATTACTCTTTCACCTGGATCAGGACTTCCCACGAAGCCATCCTCACACCTTCACTTGTTGGTATCAAAGTCATATTATCAATAACCACATAGCAATACCAGAGGAATCCATCAAACCCACCGCTATCCCATCTGAATAAACTGACGTTGTAAATCCACCCCTCCACTCCCTCGCTTCATCATCTCCCCTCGTTCCACTTACCGCTGTCGCACCCATCCACCCCTCGCTCCCTCCGTCGATCTCCCCCTAAACCCGCTCCCATACAACCAACACACGCCCTCTGTACTCCTCAAAAACCACAACCTCCCCAAACCAACAAATCAAACCCCCTCCCACAACCTCCGTCCCACCTCTCGCGCCAAACACCTCCGCGGATCCCAGCTCCGCAAGCGATCCCGCGCCCTTCGTGTCCCCCTCCAGCTCGCTCGCGCAATCGCGTGTTACCAGAACAGAAACGCTTCGGATCCTGTGACGCGGTGTCTTCAACATTAAGTTCCCACGCACAGGTTCCAACACGCGCACAGCGTGACACGAAGGTCCAACGGCCCCCACGTGAATCCGGCCCTCATTCGGCCGTCGTTGGGCCGCTACAATCTCTTTCATCTCAGCTTCTCCAACAAAGAATACTAACAAATGGAACTACTCCCTTGCTTGGAGTGGCGTATTTTGTCTTTGTTTTTGAACGACCCAGGGATCGTGGGAGTTGGATTAAAGATCGTCTGGGTTCCCGAGTTGTGGGTGAGACATTGGGGCAGCAAGGGATGTGCAGATCTGCCTACATCGCTGATCCCGGACACATGCTGACACGCCGCGCATATGTGATGGTATGTATGGTTTGTCGGTATGGGGGATAAATATGCAACCTAATCAGCCGCCGCCGAAGCCGGTGAGCTGGGTATCAGGAATGTGTCAAAAAATGGGCTTGGGTAAATATATGCAAGGAAAATACCATCTTTTTGTCTCCTTTCCTACTCTTGTGATAGCTAACACTCCTTGTTTCTTTCCAACTTTCCAACTCCGCTCATCTCGCTTCTTCCTAGATTTTTTATCTCAAAATAAATAAAAGCAAATTTCTCGCACGCTCTGCATTCATTAGGAGAAATTAAACAAAATCAAATCCCCCCACTCCTCCCTCACAACATCCAACCCATCTCCAACTCGTAAATCTCGTCTAAAGACAGGACTATATCCATATCCCCCTACATGGCACCTGCCAAATCTACCCATGCATAGCATCAAGCCCATACTGCAACTCCTGCTCCAACCCCGCCTGCTGCCCTCCATACCCCGCCTCCTGCGGCCTCGGGTCCTCAGCACCCCACGCGCCACCCTGCTGCGGCATCGGGACCTGCCCCGCCTGCGCGGACCCACCACCATGCTGCGTCGCAGGCTGAACACGTACCTGGGCGCGGAACATCGCGACCTCATCGAGGATTAACTTGCGCAGCTCCCCTACGTCCTCCACGACCTCAAAGTCGAAGTTGAACGTCGTCGGGCACCCAGGCTCGTCGGACGCGTCGTGCCAGATGTGCAGGTACGGGTGCTCGAGGGCCGTCTCGACGGAGATGCGGGAGGAGGGGTCGAAGGCGAGCATGTGGTTGAGAAGGTCCAGCGCGTCGGGGTTGGCGTTGGGGAAGAGGTGCGAGAACTGGCGCTTGGCCATGAAGGGGAGGTTGCGCACGTACTCCTGGGCGCGAGGGGAGCCGATGCGGGAGAGGGTTTCCTCGTTGGGGGTTCCGAGGATGTGGAGGATTTGGTTGAGCTGGTCGACATAGTCGCGGCCCTTGAAGAAGGGACGGCCGCCGAGGAGCTCGGCGAGGATACAGCCTACGGACCATACATCAACTAGGAGGGGTTAGCGGTGGTAATATGAGAGGGGTGGTGTTGACACATACTGGCTTTGGTGTAGCTCTGGAACGACAGCATAATCTCTGGGGCACGGTACCATCTCGTAGCGACGTATTCCGTCATGTACCCAGCATTTTCCTCGGGGTCGACAGAGAAACCTCTCGCGAGGCCGAAATCGCAAATCTTCAGCTCGCAATCGGCATTGACGAGCAGGTTTCCAGGCTTCAAGTCACGGTGAAGGACATTGGCCGAGTGGATATATTTCAGTCCGCACAGAATCTGGTAGATAAAGGACTGGAAGTGGGCGTCGGTGAGGGGTTGTCCGGACCGGATAATGGCCGCGAGATCGCATTCCATTAACTCTACATGCCAACGTCAGTATCGAGGAATGTTTGCTTTGAGTTTTATATGCTGACCTTCGTATAAGTACGTCTCGTTGAAGTTATCGGGTCGAGGAATATCCATGTCATAAAGGCATGTTATCTGTCCTCGTCAGCAAGGCTCTCTGGAGTCGTGGGTAATGTATATGTACGTTGCGATGCCCTCTGAAGTGCTGGAGCAGCTTAATCTCGCGCAACGCGCGCTTCGCCAAGATCTTTTTGCTGAAAACATTCGTGACCTTCTTGATCGCAACGCCTTCGTTTGTTTGTTGGTTCGTCGCCGCGCTGTTGGGCACATGTCAGCATCCATCTGTACCAGCTGCCGAGTTGACAGAATGGAGTGATATACGGACCATACAATACCATAAGCTCCCTGGCCCAGTTCCTTCGTCACGACGTATCTCTCATCGACAATGAAGTCCTGGTTGAAGACCTTGAAGGTCTTGCGACCCTGTAATCCGAGGTCTGCCATGGCTGGGAGTTGGTTGTAGTTAAGTGCGGGGCTGTATTCGAGCGAGTACTACGAGGCGTTCTTCGGAAGACGACAAGTACTTTTAAACGGCAGGTATCTCGAAATATACCAGCTGAAGAGCCTTTCTTGGGAGATGGGGCTCTGGAAATTTCGAGGGTGGTGGCTTTGTTTGAAAGAGCGTCGAGCTGTAGGCGCGCGACTAGAGGGGTGTGTGGCAAGCTCGAATGAGACGAGCGGGGTGACTGATGCTTGTAAGACGGAGCGAAGGGGTGTCTCAAGAAGACACTGCACGAAGTCTAGCTTCATGTAAATCACCGCAAATATTGGTTTCAAGTAGAGTAAAAGGACGCGAATATGTGTATAAACGTGTATAAATGAGGATATATATATAAAAAATCGAGCGATAGAACAGTAAATACACAGTAAATACAGTATTTACAGCAAGAGGGGTCTATGATGATTTGAGGGTCAGCTCTGATCGGGAGTGACCCGTGGTGGGGCAAAAGTTTGAGGTACGGGTACATCTTTTAGGGTGCCACTTACACCACTGAATCCTTTGGTTACGCGACACTCCAATCAGTTCTTCCCGTCGCCATCTGCCACTATCCAGTACGTAAGGTAGGGCTGAGACAGATCAGCTTTCCCCTTACAAGGCCGCTCTTGGGGTCCGAATGTGAAACTCTTCTTTTCAGCTGACGAGGCTATCCAAATCATTTGTAGGAAAATATGGGCGACATGAGCGACATGAGCGACACGAGCGACACGAGCGACCAACGGTAACATCAATACACTGTTGCGCCATCTATATTGTTGGAGCCAACGACCTGATGGTATTCATTTTTTCTCCACGGGCGACATCTCTATGTACTCTACTTTCACCCTGCTACATCATCATTCATAAATTTCACCATGTTGTGTTTCCCTCATGCCTGCTGCTTCTCCTTCTCCTTCGCTGCCTTCTTGTCTGCAATCATCTTTTCCTTGGCCAACTTCTTCTCCTGGTTCTTGGTGAGTTTCGGTACGCCATCAACCGACTCGCCAGCAGCTGCAGATGATCCCTCAGCGGGAGCGGCGGCTGCAATAGGGTTTGGGTTGCCTGTCCACTCCAGCGGCCTGATCGCCATGTAACTGTCAATCACAGCGTCGTCGATAACCGAGCGACGTTCCTGGAAGGCCAACACATACTTCTCCAGCTCGGCAATGCACAGCGCCTTCAGCTCTCCTGTTAGCAGTTCTCCCTTTTGATACGCAATCTTAATCCTCTCCAGCTCCTCATCATCCTCAAGGAAGAACGTCAGGTACTGGTATGCAACGTCCACATCGGTGTCGCCTCCCTGCTCACGATGCTCCGCTTCCGAAACCTTGCCGCCCGAGAACGCGTATTTGTTGACCTTGGTCTTGATCTGCTTTGGTGTATCCTTCATGAAGATCGCGCTTGTATCAACACTTGCGCTCATCTTCGTGCCAGGGCCCTGCAGGGCATCGAGGAACCTAGCGTGTATGAGGGACGGCTTTGCGAAGTGGAGGCGAGAGGCCACGTCTCGTGTTAAACTATCACAGTAAGTATGGGGTTTGGTTCGCAGTAATGAGGATAAACCAACCGGAAATATGGATCCTGATCAATGGCGCAGGGGATCAAGCACGGAATCTGATGGGTCTTTGTCTCATCAGTTCCGAAGATGTGTGGGAACGAGGATGCGAATGAAGTGGCACCCTGCACTGCACCGAAGTGAATCTTGCCGATGCACGAGCTGTCGTTGAATCCAAAAACTGCGCGAGCAACATTCAATGTGACATGCTTCGAGATGCGAGTAACATTGCGGTAAAAGGCTCCTCCCATGTAGTCATAATCGCTGAAGATAAACGTCTTCTTCTTGTCGAATCCTACAGCGATGATATCTGCCGCATTGGTTCTCGTGTATGATTGGACTTCTTCTATCGTGCGCTTCTCGGAGAAGAGATATTTCTCGTCGTCTGTCATCATAATAATAAGAGGCACTTGGAAAACATCCTGTAACCATCTAGTGGAGTTTAGCATTGGCGCAACGGGCACTGGCGGGGTACTTACTTTGTGAACTCGAAGGGGACAGTGTGGCCAATGTGCATGCTATCACTGCTTGGGCCTCGTCCAGTATACAAGAAAAAGGGCTCGCCGCGCTCATATCGGTCAAGAATGAGGTTCAGATCTCTGTGACTGAAGACAATCCCTCTCCTCATGAAGCGATGTGGCTTGTGCCCCGTCACCTTCTCAAATCTCTCGAGTATCCCATCATCCGCCAACAGTTTTGTGCCAAACTCCTCCACCAAACTCAAGTAATTGATGGCTTTAGTTATCCCATCAGCGCCCACCTCGCCCTTCACGTTCCAAGGGTCGATTTGTTGTTTGTTCGCGTGAGTGGGGGGTAGAACCGCCGCGGTTTCGGGAGAAGTTGGTGCTTCGGCTTCGGCCATTTCGTACAGTGCGCAATTATGCAAAATTGACCTAGAGTAAATGCCCCAGTAGTATTTGCGGTTGTTCGTATTCGTTCGGCCGGCTTTGAGGGGATTTTCTGGACTCTTGGTGTCTTTCGTGGGATAAATGGAGGGGTTCAATATGACTCTTGTAACAAATCGGGCAGAATTTTAGTTGGGTAGGCGGTAAATCACATGACGTTAAGGTTCCTGTCAGATGCTAGAGATGCCGATCAGCCAGCCGTTGAGATGCCAAGTAGTGAGCTCATGACTATCAATAACATATTTTCTATCTTTTCAAAACTATTTAATATCTCTATCATCGTTCTGCATATATTTATCGTACTTATTATCGTATTTTCCCCTCACACGCCCCTGACGCGGGGATTGCGGTTGTTGTTCTGGCTCAATCAAGCGAATCCGGGGTAAGGCTAGTTACAGTAAATCCGACTGGCCGAAGAATGTCACGCAGCCCAGCATCCGGAAGTCCAGGAAGAATTCTGTGAGCTCACCTACCAAAACGTCACCCTATAAACGGCTCGCCCCCTCCTCCCAAACCACCACCACCACCCACCTCGCATCTCCACGGCCTCTCATCCTTGGAATACACATTCCCAAGCTCACCAATTCGCTTCTCAATGTACTACTAAACCGCTCCTTACCACCGCCGCAATGGTAAAATTCTACGACACCGACTTCACGTACGACTACTCCTTCCCCGCCGTCGCCCTCGCCTACTTCCTCCGATACCCAAACCCATACAGCACACATGTCCTCTCCAGCGATGTGATCGACCGCCATGTCGACCCCGAGACCGGCAGGCTGAGCACGACCCGCATCCACCTCAAGCGCTCGCGCCTGCCTCCCGCCATCCTCAAGCTCCTCCCCAAGTCCGTCCAGGGCAATGTCGCTGGCGGCTCGAGCTCATCATATATCCTCGAAACTAGCACCGTCGATGCGAAGGAGGGGTGGATGCAGACTGAGTCCCGGAACCTCGACTGGACGGGCATCCTGAGTGTGGTGGAGAAACAGGTGTATACACGGCAGACGTCCGGTGAAAAGGTCGCCCTGGATGATATGCAGTCGGGCACGACGGCCGTGGCTACATCGATTAAATTCCGATCTCGGCTGGGCGAGAGACTGAGGGCTAGGGCTGAGGCACGGAGAGCGGAAGCGGATGAGGTGAATGCGAATCTGGATGAGGAGCCGAAGAAGGGGTTCCTTGCCAGCTGGTCGACGGCTGGCATCCAGCGAAGTATCGAGGCTATTGCTAGCAGGAGGACGATCGATAGCCAGGGCAAGAGCAAGATGGGAATGACGATTGTGCTGGAACGACTACGAAATGGAGGGTTGATGGGAGGACTGGAAGGGATGAGGCGCGACCGGGAAGCGCTGTTTAGTGGGGACGCCGCTGTGAAACGGGCGTGGAAGGACGAGAAGCACCAGGTTGAAAAGGAGGAGTGAGCAAGGTGCAACCCCATGTGGGCTGGGCCAATGTCAAGGCCGACTTCACCAGTGTAAGATCGAGAAGGAAGGTGTCTGGTGACACCAGTGTTACAGTACGAGTGTGGTGTGGTTGGGGGCACTATGTAAATATATGTTTTGGCTATGGCATGGATGGGATCTCGAAGCGCAGGCGTCTGGGATTAGTCATGCTTTTTAACGACCGTTCTCCTATTCTGCATTTTGTTTTACAAAGCCGCTCTCTCATTAAGGTTGGGATCGAGTTTGGGGCTCTTCAATAATCTAAAATATAAAGATATCACTATGAACTTCCACTCTTCTGTCCCTTTGTGATAGTATTTAAGAACGCTAAGCAGCCCTCTGTTGATGGGTATGAGCATGGTATTATTCATGGCGTCGAGTGTAATAACCGCACCATTCCCATTCAATGATTCCAATTCAATCGTGTCTCTCAAATGACGAGGATGTCCCCATCTGTGAATCCTGGCTTCCCATAGTGCCAAATAGTGTTAGCAAAGTTAATAGATATCAAAGACATAGAAGTAGGCTAAGTTCTAACCAAGGCTTTCAGCAAAGCAGTCAAACCCCCTTTGAAGCATAACCCATTCACTGTCTCCTACCTGTGAACCCTAAAGCACCCATCATTGCTTCGGCTCTGAGGGCACAATTCTAGGTGTGCTGGTCACGCTCGGGGATGCCTATGCAAGATTCACAGTCCTGTATGTGCATCGTCCCCACATTGGCCCGGATTGCTCTGTGAAATAACTCTTAGTCCCGCTCATGTCAGCGAAATCGCGACCCGGCTGGTTGCTTTACAATGAGTAGCTTAAAAGCCTCTGCCAAACATTTCATAGTACCCAAATATTTCCTCTATTGCATCGACTTCTTCGCCCAGCCCAAGCACCGGCAGCCCCCCACCCCAACCAACTATGCCGCTCCAAAACTGAGCATGACAATGGACGCAGTTTCTGCTGTTGAAACAGAGCACAGGACAGAAGATATGGTGCTGAGATGGCTTGATGAACTGCCTGACAAGTTTTCACGCATCCCTGGAGATTCGAGATCGAAAGTGCGTGCATTGCAACTGGAAAAATTGGAAAGAGAGAGAGATATGGCATACCGTATGCTACTGGCACAACAGTCGCAGCCGCAGTTCAACAACACGAAGCGGACGCTGGTAATGAAATTTGGAGTTGAAGAGTATCTGAGACTTATCGAGCCAGATCGGCAACGATTCCTCGAGGAGTTGGCTGCTGAGAGCAAGGAAGTGAAAGCACAAGGGCACAAAAAGGATACCAAAGAACAGCCAAACTTTCTTCCGGCAGAACATTTCGAGAAGACCCAGAATGATCCACGAAGCAGAGAGCATGTGGAGACAAGAGAACCATTTCCACCGTGGGTGGATCTTTCACCTGCGTATGGGCCCCCTCCCCCGATTCCACCACGGTCCATGTTGCGGCCGAGTGTAGCGACATTCTCTGAGACAGCTCCAGGAACCATTCAACATGCTGAGCTTCTCAATGCCAGTTCTTCCCAATACTCATCAGTGGTGGATGCACTGCCGAAAGAAGGAACGGCCAATGGCACGAGTGGTGTCGCGAGGGATTCGGAGTTGGGGAGTCGGAGAGACAATCCTTGGCTCGTGGCTGAGTTGAGACTTGGAATGGAAAGACGCAGACAGAGGGAGAGAGCGATAGACGATGACTTGGAGAAGGAATGTGAGCCGGAGACCAGTATAAGCAAGGTGTGGGCGTTGAAGCTGTGGAAGTAGGAGAGTAGTTGGGTGGAAGACGGTATGAAAACTGTATGGAGATGCACGGTGGCATAGAACTTAACTTGGAACACTATGGTTGTCGCTGCCAAATCAAAACTCCGGTGTGGATATTAGAAGTTACATTCTCCAGCTCTAGCAAATGCGAATATTGTCCATGCGTACTCGTGAGTATATTGAAGTTGTTCTTTTATAACTCGTGTTGGTAGTGGACGGAATAGAACCGCTCCCGCTCGTTTGACAGGAGGAGCCAGCCCTGCGGGGTTCTGCCCATACGCGTTAATGACCAAAACGCGTCTCCCAGGGCCAACCTCGAATTTACGCGACATGCACCATAATTGCACAACGTCGCTGGTCATTTTATGCCTGCAAAAGCGCACCACATCACAATGAGGCGATTCACTGAGAAAGAAAACCCGATCCCTTCGTCCTCTCCAGCTTTTAGCACTCCGCAGCATCCACTCCGCGGCGGATTAGACTCTCCGATACCCAGCATCCTCCCGATCGAGCTTCCGATTGCCATACTTCGCCCAGTCGCATTCCGAGTTCTGACGAAAAAACATGGGCTTACCATTACATCGTCGGCTTTACAGAAGCTGACTACGTTTATTGGGAGGAACTGTGGTTCAAAATGGAGAGAGGGACTCGCGGAAGCGGTGCTGAACTTTGTTGCTCAGCATTGCAAGGACACAGGACGGGTTATTATAGATGCGCCTGACGATCAGGAATACCTGGGGACGATTTTCAAAGAGCTTTCGGGGCGGATGAAGGGTGGCAGGATCACCCATGAGCTTAGGATAGATGGCCCAAATCCTGCCCGCGGACTTGCCAAACCTGGGGATACGGCGGGAAACTTGAGCGACATACGAAGTCATATAAAAGTGGTAGGGGCTCGAGAGCAACCACGGCTACTCTACAACTTCAAGACGAAGCACTTCGACAAAATCAATACGAGAGCCTCGTTACTTCCCTCAACCGCGAGCAAGACACAGCTCTTCCGAAACCGTTACAACATAATCCACCAGCGTCTTCTTCGCACCGAGTCCTTTCAGGTCCCAACAGCGAACCGCGCGCCTACGTTGCATAGAAGCTCATCCTCTATGATCACAGCCCAGCAGACACACAGATTAACTCCTATAGCCAACCTCCTTGGCAGATCTGGCTCGCCGCATCTCCTCCTCGGCCTCCTAACCATTTCCCCAACTGGCACCCTCGCGCTGTCCGATCTCACCGGCTCCATAAGCCTCGACCTAACCCATGCCCAGATGGCCGAGCCAGACGCAACCTGGTTTGTTCCAGGCATGGTCGTTCTTGTTGACGGTATATACGAAGATGAAGATCTCACGACTGGCTCCGTCCTTGGTGGTGGAGGTGGGATCGGAGGCACCGTAGGTGGAAAGTTCATTGGAACGATGGTGGGGACACCAATAGCAGAGAAACGACACATCACACTCGGCACGGTAGGGGAAGGTGAAGGGGCCGATATCACCACCGGCGGCGGCTTTGGATGGGTTGATTTCCTCGGCGTCGGCAGCGAAAGGGAAAGGGGCCAGAGCATGCGAGAGCTGGAGTCTCGAATATTCTCACCTCCCCCACCTCCTCCGCTTTTCGACTCTCAATCTCAGCCAGAAACACAACCAGCCGCCGCCGCCGCCCCTGTCCCGAATCGTGGCCACATCGCCATCCTCGGAGACCTCAATCTCGACAATCCACACACCGTCACTGCCCTCGCCAAGGTGCTCTCCGTCTACTCTCTCCTACCTCTCGAATCTCTCCCTATGACTTTCATTCTCCTCGGAAACTTCATTTCTCAGCCCTCCCTCGCCCTCTCAGCCACAGGGCCCGTCGAATACAAGGAATACTTCGATATCCTCGCCGCCACTCTCTCCAATTTCCCAGTGCTTCTGTCGAACTGCACATTTGTATTCGTACCCGGCGACCATGATGCGTGGAACTCTTCCTTTTCCGCCGGTGCCGCGGGACCACTCCCGTATGATCCGGTGCCCTCAATATTCACCACGAGAGTGCACAAGGCGTTTGTGACCGCCAACTCGGAAGCGAAAAAGGATGCAGGTGCCAATGCACCCCCAAGAGTTGATGGCGAGGCGATATGGACGTCAAATCCTGCACGATTATGTCTGTTTGGCCCTACACATGAGATGGTGCTCTTCCGCGACGACATCTCAAGTCGTTTCCGACGCCACGCGATCCGAACTGCCTCCGCACCTGTACCCGAAGATCCGGAGCTCGATGTCGATGCTGAAATGCAAGAAGATCCGTCCATACACGCGGCTAGGAAACTTACACAAACCCTCTTAGATCAGGGACACCTGTCGCCATTTAGGCTCACAGACCGCCCTGTTTTGTGGGATTATGCTGGTGCGCTGCAGTTGTATCCGCTGCCGAGCGCGTTGGTGGTGTGTGATGCTGAGGCAAATGCATTCGTAGAGAAGTATGAAGGGTGTTGTGTTATGAATCCAGGGAGGTTGACAGGAGGTGGGAAGAGGAATATGGCTAGCTGGGTTGAATATGATATCAAGGAAAGGACGGCTAGGGTGAGAGAGGTTGGATATTAGTCCCTATCGTGCAGGTCGTCGCGGTTGTGAGTACTTATGGCGCGTTTACAGGGGCACTGGTATTGCCGAGGGTTAGGATCAGGATAGGAGTCATATATGAATGACATGAATGCTAGATATATAGTTGCATAGCGCCGCGTTACGGTCCATAAATGATACATAATAAATCTACAAATCCGTATACCGGCTTAAGTTCTCGTTCATCTATTATTACCTATACACACACGAGCCAATTGCCAAAGCTACCCGCCCACCCTATATCCAAACCAGCGCCGTGGTTACCACCGACTTTCGTCTAGAACGCCAAATAAGCTCTCAATCTCCTTTTCAACCTTCTCAATCTCCTCTGCCAGTTGGCCCGTCACCAGAGCATATGCATACAGCAAGGCGTAATCCTCATCCTTCGCCACAGCCATCCATTCCTCCCTCTCACAGCCCCCTTCCCTCACACCTTCGGCATTCCGGTCTTCTTCCGACTTATCCTTTATCGCCCCAACACCAACCTCACAACTTCTAAACTTATAAATCCGGCTCAGCAGCCGGTCTCTCGGACTCCTCATGCTAGGCATAGCATCATTAACCGCAACAGGGTATTCCAACATCAAACTACTCGCCATCACCTGAAAGAGATGGCAAATCCGGCCACACAATTCTTTCCTTTCCTCAACCGTAAACCGTAGCAGTGCAATCTCCCCTGGCGACGCCACGAGGTTCTGCGCAATTACAGCATTCATTGAGTGGAACGCCTCCAGCATCCTCCTCGTGCTCTCCATAATCCGCGCAAACGGCGCTGACTTGAAAGGGCCGCGGAGTTCAAATTCACCCTTCGCTGACGCCCGCAGCGAGTCTAGGTGCTTCAACTGCGCTTGCAGCGCGAATTCGTCCGTTAGGTTCATGTAACTGGCCTGGATGTCTGAGGATAGGATGGCGGAGAGCGGGTCGCGCTTCCAGATCAGACCCATGCGCAGCCAGAGTGTTGATAGCCCCTCTTTGAAGTGTGAGCGCGCTGAGTAGGGCCAGATGACGCGGACGATGAATAGACCCCAAAGACAGCCGCACGCGACTGACGCGACACGATGTAGTGCGATCTCTGTGATTATTGGGTTGACGCCGCCCTCGTCGTCGTCGTCTTCTCCCTGGCGGATGCTGAGAGAGTAGGCATATAGAGCGGAGAGGTTGTAGGTGAGCAGGATGAAGCGCCCAAAGGGCCCTCTACCTTCAACTACAATAATGTAGAAGCCGCCGAGACAGACAAGCCACCCACAAAATCCCAAAGCATAGGGGTTGCCCTGGCACATAACCCAAATGATTATAGCAATTCCGGCACCGATCAAGGTGCCGCTAGTACGGGCCATGGCGGTTGTGTTTGAGGTGCCGGTTGTAATAGAGCACACCAGCATGTACGACAGAAGACCCCATTCGCCACGCCAGAACTGGTAAAAAGGTCGTGTGGCCGGAATGAAGGCAAACATAGCCCACAAGGCGGCACCGACTCCAACTTTAATTGCATAGCGAATATCTTCGCGTTCGAGAAACGCAGCGGCTTGATATAACCGGCGCGAGAGCGATCGTTTCGGAATCCGACGCACCTTTGGTATTGCTAAGTTTGCCTTTTTGATTTTTCTTGTGTAGAAAATGTCGTTGC
The DNA here is from genome assembly GCA_000750935.1 of Pseudogymnoascus sp. VKM F-4519 (FW-2642). Lineage (NCBI taxonomy): Eukaryota > Fungi > Ascomycota > Leotiomycetes > Thelebolales > Thelebolaceae > Pseudogymnoascus > Pseudogymnoascus sp. VKM F-4519 (FW-2642). The sequence goes on from JPKD01000640.1 coordinate 24,375, forward strand.
TGTTCTGGGCGAGATCCGATTCTAGGATGCTGTCAGTACCATTGCACGTTATTCCGATATCAAATGTTTAAAACATACCTGCATCTCGTTCCTCTTTTTTCCACGACCAGAACTTCACCCAGTTCCAAGACCTTTTCTGCGGCCCTTGTAATTCTTCCTTGAGCTCTTCAAGGACTTCTAGATACTTTTGGATTCCTTCAGCAAAATCCTGGAGACAAAAACTGTAATGCCCACAACTGGCTGCCACCTCCTCAAAATCTGCCTCGACGCTCTTCTCCCTCTCTGGGTCTTTTGCTCTGTACAGCTCTGCCAACGCTTCTTCGCGAGCTTTCCTATACATATCCAATGCGTCGCTAAGACTAAGCAGAAAGTTTTCATTGATAACAATCTTGAACTCCGGTCCTGGACCAAATGGCAACTCATCGAGGATCTGCTGCATCGTAAACACTAATGACTTCATCGAAGGTCCGAGATGCCTCAAAAACCGTGCAAATATATCACTTGGTGTACGAATGGCCATCAAATCGGTAGCGTCCGAGTCCATGGTGGCAGTTCGTTCAAAGCTAGGCCGCGATGAGGACTCTTCCCTTCCGCTATCCTCTTCAGCAGCTTCTTCAATGGCCGTTAAAGAATTGAATCGCTCCAGTTTCATTCTCGTAGTCCCCGTTATCGTGCCGTAGCTGGCCATCCCGTGAGGCTTCTTGGGGCTCATAATCCCAGTATTGCCATTGGGGAACGTTTCTTGGAGAAGAGTGAACTGGGTCGTGGCAGCACTTCGAAGTCCACCGATATCTTGGGCCAGTCTCTCCATGCAGTTCACGATCTTCCTTTCGACGCGATACTGATCCTCCGTACCAAGGAAGTAATGCTCTGCCTTTGCTTCCCTTAGATTCTTCGACAACGCCGTGAACTCTGAAGTATACCGTTTCGTAGCAGCTCGAAATGCCGATGACTTCAGTTCATCGTCGGAGCCTTGCAAGAAGCTCGTGGTGATAGTTGTGAGCAAGGCAGAGATTGCAAATGTAGTATCGATCATACTCTGCCGGAGGTCTTGTCTTGCAGAAATAGGCCAAAACACCAAATTGACAATGGTAGTTATGATCATCGCCATAATCAGCATCTTCATGACTTGTGTAATCTTGTCGTCAGAAAAAATCCCAGTCTGAACCGCGTTCTCCTTTGTTATAACCGTTATGATAGCCAAACTCGCCAGACTGCAAGCTACACCAACCAAAGGCGATCCCATTCTCTGTTTTGTCCATCCAACCAGCCCGAGGCCGCCTCCGACAAATATGATGAGCACGAGGGTGTAGCCCAGCTCTATGAGTTCGAATTGTGTTTCGCAGAGCACCGATACCGCCATTGATGCCACAGATATAAAAACGGCATATAGGAATGCAATAGTTCCCAGCATGACCGCCTCGACCATGGACCCTGCCGAGCGCGCCGGGTGGAAATATACCACGATTGTCGCAACCAAATGCTTCCCATCTCCGCGTCCCAAGAAATTGTACAAAAGCGGCACAAACGTTGCCATACAGGCAATCACATATGCTATCGAGCATTTGATCACCCCCCTCCCTTGTCTCGTCTGGAGCCATTTCCACAGGTCTTTGGCAGAGGCTTTCGTGCATTCGAAGGCCCTTGTAAAATTTCCCGTAGATATGTGCCTGTGGAATGGCAAAAGGGACGCCGTTTGATCCGTATCCAGCGGTCCATCGAAATTCGCAGAGTTTCGAAGGGTAAAATGGCGTCTGACACGCTCTCGCGTGCTCGGGATTATGAATGTCGCATTTCGAAACTATCGAGTTCTTGTCAGTGCCCCTCCCCCATCGCCGTCAAGGAAATACTGGGACAGGTATCTTACGCTGCGCCTCGAGATCTTTCGAGACTTCCGAATTAAAGGCGTAGAAGGTCCGGCGGGAGCGGCTTGCGGACTCATACTGAAGAGAACATTGCCGGTGAACTCTTCGTAGTTGCTTGATGCGCAATCGTTGTTTTCCTGGCTCCGCTCAGACATTGTTGGATTACATTACGTAGCTTCGACCCCAGATTCTTGGCGCGCGGACCCTCCCGTTTCCCGCTGAACCAAACTGCAAGCTATCCCCAGCCACAGCTCGTGTGATGAATTCTCTCGGGAAGTAAACAAATGGAAGTGCACAAGGCCGTTGTTATGTGCCTTGCTTTTTAAGCAATTCGTAATATCTGCCTACTTGTCTCGCGCAAAAGTTTATAGAGGGGGAGCCAGAACTTGGACACACGTGCTAATAGCTGATCTGAAAGGTGGTACAACACAACCCTGTTTTTTATAGTAACAGACACTCTTGCCCCTGGTTTGGTCTCTAGTTGAAGATGGGGGGTTTATATAAAAATAATAGTTGTGTGAGCGTGTTATAATAATTAGAGAAGTAGTGGTACCCTCGCTTTTGGTACGGTGCCACCTACCAAACTAACAATGTATCATGAAATAATAGAACCTTATAAATGTAGTAAATAGAGTAGTAGAAATAGGAACTTTAATTCTGCTGTGATCTATAGTGAAATGCGACAAATAAACAAACCTATTACCTCTTTTGCGTTTTCCTCTTTCCTAACATCTTCCTGGACATCATGGTATTCACGTGTTATTTATTAATTACTCGAATAAAAAAAATATACATGCTAACGAAAAAAAGTATTAAATTTGGTTATCAATAGTGTCAACCAAACTAAGATAAATAATAGTTAAAACAGGACCATCATCAGCTAATTTTGCCTGCAAAATAACAAGTCGTGGTGCCCTCCGGATCTCCCGGACTCATGGTCCTCCAAACGGCAGTCAATATGTACCCCATCCCGCTTTCCCATTATACCTGCTCATCCTGCTATCACCACACCCCCCATTAATTATTAGCCCTCTCACTGGGGATCAACTCATATCCTCCCTCAGGCGGCAAGAGATAACTCGCAACGCCCACTCCACCAGCCGTGCACAGCACGACAGCCCAGCTAACCGTCCCCATAACCCAGCTCTGTCCCAACTCCCACCCCGGGAAGAACCTCTCATCATAATCCAACAAATACGCCACCATTGCCGTGCTCGCCACCTGCCCAAGCACCACCAACCCCATCAAGCCCACCAGCACTTTCCATCCCTCCGCCCGTTTCTGCAGGCCACCTGCAAGTATAATGCCGAATGTGATGAGTGTGACGATTTCAAGGATGCCAGTAAACGACATCAAGAACGCCGAGGAGCGCCAAATGGTGCAGAAATTGGGTCCATCTGAGGAAGGCGAGGCGCAGTCAATTGACGACGGGAAGGGGCGGCATGAGTTGGTGAGTGAGCTGCAGGCGCGATGGAGGCCGTATGTTATCCTGAGACGATCATCTGGACTGATTGGCGAATCGATTGTAAGCCAGTTAGGCAGGAAGATGGAGGTTAATGTCAGGACGGTTGCTGGATGGTTGTTAGTATGTGCGGGCTGATGTGGGGGTGTTCTCGAGGTCGGGATGGAGGGAACGAACCGCCGAGGAACGCGACGAGCGCGATGGAATACACGAGAACCCGTGCCATGAGTAATGTTTGCTTGGTGTGTTTGATGGACGTAGTTTTATTCTTGCCTTGCCTCGTCCAAAGGTTGATGGTCTGGATACATATGCTCGCTTTTGGGTGTGCGATGTTAATGTGGTTACCTGGAGGGCTACGTAATCGCTTATCGGCGGGGCTGTGTCATATGTGGTGGCACGTATCAGACTTTCTGAGTTGTTCGTGAAGACTTCTAATATTACATGTAGCATAATAATAACGCTACTTTCTACTAGATAGCAAGCAGCCTATTTCGTTTCTTCGTTTCATATACATTACAAGTCAATATCATAGCCCACGTCAATTAAGTACTTTCCAAGTGGCACTCACCCCCCATCTCACACCATCAACATCGACCTCCCAAGCAGGCCCCTTGACGCCAACCACCTTTCCCACTGCCGCTTGCTCTCCCTTTCTAATCCCCTCACTCATCCCCTCCTCTCCTCCCAGCATCATACGAATCGGGTATAAACCCGTCCCCTCATCACCATTGCTGCCAATCCGCCGACCCCTGACGAGAGTCATCCCAGCCCCATAGCCTCCTGTAACTTCATCCACCGCAATCTTAGTCTTCCACCCATCATCTCTAACGGGATTCCTGCCACTCCTCGTCGCTTGACTTTCACGGTCGACAAGCCAGCCTCTGACCTCTGCAGCTAGGCCCCCCGCCAAGAATTTCTGACCCCTCCGTCGCGGGGAGAAATGCTCTGGGAGGGGCTCCACAGCAGTTTCGCGCTCCTCGTCCGGCGGCTTAAAGCGTGGTGGTCGGAGGAAAGTATCGGTAGACTCGATAGGAGCCGGCATTGACGAAGTGGGTTTGGAAGGTGTAGAGAGGACGAAGCGCGGCGCACTGGGAGGTGGGCGATATACAGGAGGAGGCGGCGACGACAGAGTTGGCGGCTCCATAGCGAGCAGATCTTCAAAGTCATCATCCATTCCATGACCCTGCTTCTGTTGGTCGAGCTGTTCATCCTCTTCCTCGAAGTCGAGATCGTTGTCACCATAGTTTTCACCATCGTGAGGCTGGGAGCTGAGAATCGGCTCCAAGCTCAATCTTCTCCGCTTCAATACCGGGCTTTGAAAGGCTACCTCCTCATCATCCTCCCATGTCTGTGAGAGTAAATCCGCATATGCCGCTCGACGCCTTGCATTTAATCTTGCCACGTGATCTTCTTGCTCATCCTCATTTCCACGATGTCCGCTCACCCCCACGCTCGCAGCCGTATTAAATCGAGGCGTGCTCACAGCATGCTGAGACCCAATAATTCCTGCGCCTTGCGAGGCTGCAAAGGAGAATCTCGGTGTGGCCTTAAACTGAGGCGCGCTGGACTGGGGTGCATGTTGGCTTGCAGCGGGCCGGCTAGGGTTCTTTATGACGAAGCGGTGAGGCGACGGTGTCTTCACAGTCTATTAGCTACATTATATGCCTCTGGAAAATGGCGAGGCTCACCACCGGCGGTGGAGACATTGGTCCACATGGCTCCGAGGTATGAGTAAATCTGGACAGTATCGCGCGTCTCACTGTGTTGGGGCGCGTCCAAGGCGGTGGACAAGGGCAGAACTTTGGCTGGTCAATGGAAAGCGGTTGACGAGGTTGGCTAAACTGCACTTTAACAAACAACTTTTAAATGCCTTTCTTGAAAATTTACGAGTAGCTTCAAAATAGTCTCCGAATGAAGACATAGGTAAAAATCTATTCCCCCACCCCCCGACGACTTACTACAAACAATTGGAACAAGGTGAACTCTATGATGGAATGAGTTTCTATAGAATTCATGGAGCTCATATTTAGGTTCGCTGTTTGTTTTCCACCTCCACATTCGATAACTTCGAAAAGAAGAGAAAACCTATCAGATTTTTCCTCCTTCGGACCCAACATTTAGCAGTAAGGTAGTAATGGATTTGAACAACTTCCCGCAATAAATGCCTGGCTCGTTTTAGTAACGTCCTTCATAAACAGTTGTGCTGAGGGGTCCAAGATATGATCAATAACATGCACAATCCCCTAAAAGAATGTTAGTGACGATTATTTTCTGAAATCAGTTTTCTTACATTCGTGACAGGAAGATTAGCATCAGTAACGACTGAAACATCGTTGAGCACCAGCTGGCCCCCGACGATTTGAGTCCCGACATATAAGAAACTACCCGTTTGGATGCGTGTTGACGATGTGTTAAACGCTGAGGTCTTAAGCTGCGTGTTCGGGATATAATGGTGCTGGATTAGGTTGCCCAGCCACCATTTGCCCTTTGGTGTTGCGGCAAACGTGGAGTAGTAAGCTCCGGTATTGTTGAATGCCGTATTTGATGGTGCAAAGAACGTATAGGACCAAGTTGTCTGGGAATCGAAGGCTTGAAGAAACCCTAGGTTGGAATTAGGCCACTGTTCTCGCTGGGAAAAGGACACGGCATACCTTCACATTCTGCTAAAACGCTTGCAAGAGAAGTAAGGTCGTCTCTCGATTTTATAAAGTCTAGCAGAGTCGTTACATTTGAGTTTTTAGGCGGGACATAAGTCCCTTCTGGCACCGTGGCATAAGTGAGAGGCTGGCGATCAATGCGATCACACATCCCAAGAGCAGTGATCGCGATCACAGAGAAGATACGGAGCTTCATCTTTTGCAGTTTTTATATTAGTTGTGGGAACAGAAGTAAGTGAACTGCGTTGGATATTGATTTGTCCAATAGATCGATCCAGCAACCGCCCAGGGCGGGAGTACACTATTCTAAAGAGAATCAAACTTAGAATAGCTTTTTCGGATGTGCCCCGGCATTCCTTGCGGTAAATACTGCTATAATTTGATATAATGTTCTCGCACCGGAGAATGGGCAAGGTTAGGTGCGGCGGGCCGTTGTAATGCCTCAAGACCCATGGAATTTGTCCGATACCTTCTCCGGGACTTTGGGTGTGCCCCGTCTCGGGGCTTGGGAAGCAACAAACCTGTGAATTAAATAAAATCGACGGACAGTAATATATGGTAGAGAATTGACCTATTCCTGTGCAAAGGATGGCTTTCCCAGAGAGCAAACTAAAAATGCTGAAAACTATCACCGGTATTGCTTTGGTCGCTTTCGCCAGTCCTTGCCTTGGAAAGATTAGTTCTGCAAAACCACAGATGGGTTAGTCTTACTTTGAGTTTGTCTCGTCGATTACCATTTTTTCATCGAAGCCAAATCTTTAGAAGCTTGCTAATGTGTGACTTAAAAGGATGGAACACGTGGAATACCTTTAAATCTCATATAAATCAGAGTCTCATTGAAAATACTGCTTCAACTCTAGTTTCCACGGGACTAGCGCGAGCAGGATATGAATATGTAGTCATTGATGAAGGATGGCAAGCTTATACTAGGGATGAAAATGGCCGCCAACAAGCCAATTCAACCACCTTCCCATCTGGAATATCGGGAGTCGCAAAATACATCCATAAATTAGGTCTCAAGGTCGGTATTTATAGGTAAACCACTTCCATTCTGGCATAATAGAAATGTACCTAATTAAACAGTGATGCCGGTATATACGACTGCGGATTCTTCCCAGGCAGTTATGGCTACGAAGAGCTTGATGCAAAGACATATGCTTCTTGGGGAGTAGACTACCTCAAATATGATAACTGCGGAGGCTTTCAGGCCAATACCCTCTCTGCCCAGGAACGCTTCACGATAATGGGAAACTCTCTCAAGAACTCCGGCAGAGACATATTTTACTCGCTTTGCCAGTGGGGCAATCAGTTCCCCTGGTTTTGGGCAGACCAGTTCAGCGATTCGTACCGCATGTCTGGCGATATAACGTCTTCATTTGCAGCTGACAAGAGCGGTGTTTGTAAGACGGCGTATTGCCTAAATACCGGGTATGCGGGTGTCAGTGTTTTGACCATGATTCGAAAAATGAGAGAGATTTCTGGATTCCAGGCTCCTGGATCTTGGGGTATGTGCATATTTCGGAGTTTATTAGGCAAAAAGCTGACAATTTCCAGCTGATATGGACATGCTCGAGATTGGCACTGGCACCATGACCGAGTTTGAAGAACAAACACATTTCTCATTTTGGGCAGCTCTCAAGTCACCACTTATCATCGGAGCCGACATAACCACGATCTCTAAGACCTCACTTGAAATCCTTCTCAATAAGGACGTCATCGCTATATCTCAAGATGATGCTGGAGTTGCGGTTTCGTACCTCCCGGAACTGTCCATCGAGGGCTCTGTTCAGATATGGGCTGGTCCGCTAAGCACTGGAAATTCTAAGTATGTAATCTTAGCATTGAACGAAGGGAAATCTGGGGTAAACATTACAATTCCGCTGGATGGCATCTTCAAGTCAGGGAATAGTAACGCCAGGGGCCGTTACAAGGCCAGGGAGGTATGGGACAGAAAAAACCTCGGTACTGTCGAAAGCGCCATCACCTTGACGAATATTTCCAGTCATCAGACCAAATTGCTAGTACTATCGTGAGAATAATTTTTAAATGCTACCTAGTTTATCGCGATGGCCGATACACTCTGCTTTTCGACCTTTTAGTCCTGTGATGGTATCTTGGCATCTGTGAATATCTTTAATTGCACCGGCCGAGGTCCGCCAGATCCCCCGGGAATTCATTGTCAACAATTCTTGTTAATTACTCGAATTGAGACGCGGAGTTACTGTGAGTAATAAGCCCGCAAGGTTAATAATATTCCTGCCGTATACCGAATTTCAACTGTGCATCTCATGCTCGCTTTAGGGAAGGGGAAGGGCTAGGTCCGACTCCGCTTTACGAACTCCCTCCCCCGCATATGTTCGGAGTTCTCCATTGGAAGCTTCAATAAATTTCTTAATTATGATATCTACATTACTTCTAGAGAATTCCCACTCTTCGCTCTGAAACTAGACTATAGGTCTGTAATATACGGCTTTCTTAACTGCCTATCAACGGATATCACCATGAAGGTATGCCTTTCTGCACAATCAACAAGTGCTTTATCATATTCCATTGCGTTTACAAAGAAGCTCTTTTTCTAATTCAGTTTTAGATTTTTGAGTTCATTGCTGCACTGTCGTTCTTGACGGATAATGTTGTAGGAACTGGTGGGCTGAATGGCCTCCCAGTCCTTAATGGACCTATCAACCCAGTCAGCAATGTCCAGGGGATGAAGAAAGGGCTTGGTGAATTTGTTCATCCCGGACTGTGGCATACGCATGATGATTTGGAGCGTATCAGACTTGGTGTTAGCAAGGGACAAGATCCGTGGAAGAGTGCATATGCTAATTTCAGTCTTGACTCGTACTCCCAAGCTTCAGTGAGTTGGCTGTATCAACCTTCAATTATGTGGTTGCTAACATGTCACAAAGTATGTGATGCAAGGACCGAAACAAGTTCTCTGTCGAGGGCGTTGCAGTAACTATACGACTTTCACAAACGACGCCCGTGCCGCATACCAGAACGCACTGATGTGGTACATTACTAAGAACCAGAGTCACTGGGAACGGTCTACTACCATATTAGATGCATGGGGAACAAACCTTACGGACATCATTGGTACTGATACCTCGCTATTGGTTGCTTTGGAAGGAGATATTTTTGTGAACGCAGCGGAGATCATGAGGTGGGAAGGAAACTGGGTCGAAAAAGGTGCAGCACCTTCTGGTGGATCAGGATTCTCTAACCAGCTCTATTGGTTATTTGCAAGACAGTCAATCATAATTGGACAAGCCAATTATGGATTAGCAAGCATCAAGGCTCTTCTTTCATTTGCGGTCTACCTTGATGATATATCGATGGTAAAAAAATGTACGTCTCTCTCGAAGGCACGAAACTGACCCTTTATAGTACAACTACGCATTGAATGCGTATAAGAATGACCCATGCGGAGGGTTATATGGCAACTACCATCCAAAAACTGGACAGGGCTCTGAAACAGGGAGAGACCAAGGCCATGCTGTCACTGGTCTTGGGTGGGCAGCTTACGCCGCAAGAGTGATTCAATCCCAAGGAGTAGACGTCTACTCTCTGGGAGACAATCTCCTTCTCAAAGCCGCTGAATATGCGGCAAAATTTAACCTTAACAATGACGTGCCATTCGATCCCAAGTTCTACCGATGCGAGGCTATCTTGATTAATGGGCCATGGGCCGAGCCCTCGAACATCAGTCGTGGCATTAGCGCGACTAGCCCAAACGTATGGGATGTGAGTAGCCCCTTACCGACAAGAGAATATAATTTAATCTTGCAGATCATCTACTATCAATATGTTGTGAAGAGAGGTCTCAAAGCACCATGGACTACTAAGGCAAAACAAGCAAAGGACGCTGTTGGAGGAGAACAACGGCGTAAGTATTTGAAATTTTCCTTTGCAAGTATGAACACAGCTGACGCTGTCAATTTTTAGCAACTGGAAGCGGTCTCAGTGACCAGCCCAGCTGGGGAGAATTGATTTGGTCGTATCCCGGACGAGGCAAGTTCAACAACGACAATGATCGGACAATCTGGGGGGGGGGAGTTATTGGCCCCGATGGGAAAGGAAACATCAACGCTGTCAAACTAGTTTAAAATACAATCTTATAAAGTTTGAACTTGTTGTCCTTAAAAATGTGAACCTTGAGAAAAATATGGCGAAAGATTCGGTTCGAGAATCCTATAGCAAAGGCGTGGATTAGAACTGACAGGGCAGCATTCATGCGTGGTCGATTAAATAACCTTTCGACGCAAGAACTGTGAGCATACATGTATCTGAAAAAATCTAAACAAGCATTCATCAATCGGCGTTTGTAGAACCAACCCTTACATTCTATGCGGAGAAAGGTAAATCCAAATCCTATGGTAGTGTGCTTTCATATGAGATCGTCGGCCATGGCCTGTGCGCAGAACCGGCGCTCTTCCCGGTACTTCCCCCGACGCCCGGAGAGGAGATGGCCCCTGAGTCGGTCAAGGAACATCGCGACCTTCATTGATAGAAGGTAGGCAAATCGAGCAATCACTAATGCCGGGTGAGGTAGTCGGAAACCTTCCGTGTATTTATCCCTTGGTCCGACGGTCCGACTACTCCGAGTGAGCATTGTGTTCATTACTCTGGAGCCTCTTTCGCTCCTGGCCTCCTTGCTGAACATTGCTCCATAGAGTTTTGGACTCGAGGCGGCCTGTACTTCCCCGCAATAAACTGGTAGCCTAGTCTACGTAGGTATCATAAATATAATTTCCTCATTTGTGCTCGACATGGTCATGACACGAGTACAAGAGAGTGAGGCTGCCTTGACCTATAGCTTCTCCCTTTGCCATCTATCTTAATTCAAATCCCCTCCACCGCCCTAATCATGGTGGCCTCGACAAAAAGAGCCCAATCTACATTGGCTACCAACGGCGAGTTATTTGACGATGCTGATTCTTTGGTGAGTTTATATCCACGAGCAACTTTGGGAAGGAAAATACTAAATTGGAACATAGAAGCGCAGGAAGACTGTGCAACCTCATAAACCGGCCAATGGCATCGGACTTGTAACGCCACCTATAAGTGACTCTTTGAGCATGAGTCCGGCGGCGAATGGATGTCTATCAGCGTTGTACTCCGCCTCAACAGTAGCAAAGATTTGGGGAGTTGCGCAACGGGCGTTAAATAAGGTGCGGATTATAGCATTAGGTGCTCTAGTATTGAATGTTCACATGGTTCTAGTCAGCTCCTCCAACCCTCTATCCAGAATTTACAAAACCTGGAGGTACAGCATACGTTTATCGGGAGTCCGATTTTTGGACATCTGGATTCTTCCCTGGCTCTCTATATCTCCTTTTAGAGCGGCAACGAAAGTACCCTCAGATCGCCTTTCCTCCATCATATTCTGATCTTCCTCAGACCCCACATACGCTTCAACTACAGTGAGACAATCTCCCATCTATACCTCCATATTATTACTCTTAGTCTTCTTAAACTGATGCTAACTGTATGCTAGATATGCGTGCAAGTGGTGGACGGTGAACCTCCACAAGAACTCCCTTCTTACTACCACCCATGACCTCAGCTTCATGATCTCCCCTTGGGCAAGGAAGGCTTGGGATATTGAAAACGACTCGAAGGCATATGAAACACTGGTAACTTCTGCACGAACTTTAGCCACTCGATATAGTTTAAAAACGAAATGCCTACGGTCGTGGGACACCTGTGTTACGAAGAGGTATTCGTTTACGGATCCAAGCTTAGACTTCTTGGTCATTATAGTAAGTTCTCCATCCAACCTCAGACGAATTACAGCATTCTAATTATGAAACTAGGATAACATGCTAAATCTCGACCTCCTTTTCTGGGCCGCTTCCGAACTCCGCGATTCGGCCCTCCGCGACATTGCCATTTCTCACGCCGAGTCAACGCAGACTCACCATATCCGTCCTGACTTTTCCACTACTCACGTTGTAAATTTCGACCAAGCTACCGGCACCGTAAAGGCCAAGATGACTAACCAGGGTTACGACGACTCCTCCTGCTGGTCTCGCGGCCAGGCATGGGCCATCACCGGGTTCGCCCAGACCTACAACTGGACGCACAACCCTTCTTTTCTTGCCACCGCTCGTGGTTGCGCAGATTACTTCCTCACACACCTTCCCTCCAGCGGCGTCCCACCATGGGACTTCTCCGCGCCGGCCACATCCATCCAGCTCACTGACACCAGCGCCGGGATCATAGCCTGCTATGGAATGCTCCTTCTGCACACCTCACTCGTGGCTCTTGGGCAGCCCTCCCCCTACCTAAAAGGTGCGCTCCACATCCTTTCCGGGCTGTGCACAACGCAGCTCTCTCCACCGGCACACTTCCACAGCGACCCCATCGTGATCCCTTCCGTTGAGCATGGGACGAGCAACGAATCTGGCGAGTTAGAAGTGGAAATGGGGAAGGGCGCGGAGACGATATTGGAGGGTTCGACGATTAATAACTATGAGTTTGCGCCTAGACAGTGGGCGAATCATGGGCTGGTTTATGCAGATTATTATTTCTTGCTTGTCGGAAACTTATTGCTAGACATGGGGATTGGAGGACGCATCGCGGGTCAAGCTTGAGTGTGGTTTGGGAAAGAGCTAGGCTGTGAGTTTGGGTAGAATCCATAGATAGGTTAGTGATGACTCTGTGGTTTTTTGGTATATGGCGAGACAGAGGTCATATTAAATGCGATGTTAGATATCTTCGAGATTCGCACTACGTCTAAATTTGCATGGAACTCAACTGCTCGTATATAGATTTACACGTCCTTTGTTTCGAATCAAAATATCCGAACTATTTAGTGGAATGATTGCCACGCCAAAATATGACAAGGCGCCGCACCTAACGGACACTGTAGATTCTCCATTCCCTTTGCGTCGCCTCCCGCCTAAACTCTCAACCCAGTAGTTTCACTCCCCGCTTATTCCTCCCCTTCTCCCTCCTTCCCATTCTGCCCGGAAAACATACTGACCCTCTGCGTCGGCAAAAACGAATATGTTAACGGATTCTGATACTCAAACTCATACCCCATCCCCTCCTCTCCATAACCCTCCATGCTACCTTGTCCTTGTTTTTCTGCAGAATCGAAGAACTCGCTGAGCTGCTGCATGTTGCTCATCCCAGGAGAGGGGTTGGCGCAATGGGGTTGGAAGGCCAGGGGGAGGGGCGGGAAGGCGAGTGAGATGCTGTCTGGTGAACCTTCCTGATCGGTGATAATGGTGCCATCGCTCACTAGTTGCTGGCCAATCGGTAGGGTCAAGTGGGAGATGGAATTATTTGGCAGAGTGCCATTAGGGTTTGTGTGGCTTGGTTGGGGCTGTGGGATTTGTGAGACAAACGCAGTTTGCTGCGCAGAAGAATTCTGGAGATTATCCTCCGAGTATGCCGCTTGTCGGATATCGAGGGCGTGCGGGCCTCGATCGCGAGCGTGAACTAATCGTGAGGCGAACTTGGAGGCGAGATTTTGAGATACATCATATAACCCATCTTGGGCATGCGGGCCATTCCAGCGCCGCGAGATCTCTCGGAGGCTGTTCGTCAAGGAATCGAACTCCTGCGGTAGAGGAATATTATAGTGCAAAGTGTGCGCAAGTAACATTCGCCCGCTGATGAAGAGGCAGAATGCGAACTGTGGGTTTGTGAGGGAGATGGAGTCTTGCAGATATTTTTCCGCGATAATGGAGACCTCCATAGCAGCGGCTAGGCATGTTTCGGCGCTTGAGGTAGATGGGAGCCGAATGGACCTCGCTTGCCACTCTGGTGATGGATAGGCGATTCCCTGGTGCAGGAGCCCAACGGCTGTGTTGTGAGTTATGTGAGCCAAGGTCAAGTTCGGATCGAGGACACCATCGGCATTTAATGCACACGCTTCTCGCCACTTTTCGGGTAAAAACAACTTCCATCTAAAACGATATTAGTGTATATTCGCAGTATTCAAACTGACTGGAAGCCAATCGCCAAAAGAAACTTACTGGACGAGCCTTAAGTCTAGCTCCTTGAAGCGCATCAACCACATCTGCACGTCCTGATCATTGGACATATTCACAGCTTGTCGCAAGAAAAAGGTTGTTACAAGACTCAGGCTCTCTGACGCCTCGATGCAATAAGCAAAACCGCCAATTAGGCGTTGGTCTTCAAGTTCGGGCCTCCAAGATGGCAGAGCTCCACCAGCGGTTTTATCTGCAACTCCGAAATACGGCGTCGGGGATTTAAGAGGCCTGCCTTCCTCCCACAATGCTCCTTCGCATGGAAGACGCCTTTTGGCATCGGCACTTGTTAATGAGAAGTTCCACCCAGTGGCTATACTGCAGAATCGATCCATCAAGAAAACATTCCAGAATACGCGCCGACGCTCCTCTCTCTCTATCCAACTATTACACGGAGGGAGGAAAGCCATACGCTTGATGAGAAATTCTTCAGCAGACTGAGATTGATCCTCTTCTTCCACGCTTAGTTGTAGCTGCTCAACGGTCCTCGTCATACTTCCAACAATAGACCAGGCCGAGGGCCCACGGCCGCTGCCAATCTAGAACATAGTTAGCAAATATCCTCACATGTGACAGCTGGGAGTGCCTTACGGTGTCGAAAGCACAAATGACGAGAGCCTGCAGATTCTCAACAGAGAAGGATTCCATACTCTGCAGAATTACTATCTGCCTGCTCTTCGTGGAATATTTCATTCTCACTTCGGCGCTGCTGACCCTCGGGTCATTGGAGAATCGAATACACAGAGACACAATAGCGTGGAATATCGTAGTTAATTTTTGACGCTGGGCGGGATTGGCCATTCGCTCACGAAATTGCTTCACATGAAGAATCGGAATCCAGGGATGTATACTACGAAAATAAATATCGACCAAGGCGTCGATCAAATCATCTGGGGGGAGGCAATATTCCTTGTCCTCTAACATTGACTGTGGTGCTGGCTGTGGCCTCTGTTGTTGCTCTTCTTCTCCTGTGCTGTAGGCGCGTCGACGCTTTAATGGGCTGGTTATGCTACCATCAGATGGATCGAAGTCGGCCGAAAGATGCGATAGGGTAGACTTAAGTCGACTTGTGTATACTTTCAGTGTCTCGCCGGCATTTGTGGCGGAGTCCAAGGATGTGGGTGTTTGAGCCTGGATGGAATTCAGGCAATTCCAGACCTGCTGCCACAGGACCCCTTGCCCAAGAAACATATTTTCCAGGGTCGCTTTAAATGTTGTTAGCGGCTACATATCAAATATAACTGCTAACTAAGGAAGGCAATAGCATGGCCATGATGTGTTCAGTTGTCTCGCAAGATTAGACTGATGGAACGAGCTTCATGCTTACTTTCCAATAGAAGGCAACGAGAGCGCAGGAATATAGAAATTGAATATTCGCGACGCAGAACAACAAGGGGAACGGCCCAAACATACCGACCCTTTGGTTGAGTTTCTCGACTACGCCTGTCCGTAACCCCGGCTTCATCTTTCGGTCGTCATACACACAATCAACATCTTAAAAGATATTAGAATAACCCAGTAATAGCTTTTAAATATTGCAGCTTACTGAATCTCACACAATGTGAACAGGGTTGCTTCCTCGAGCATCTTGCTTTCTTCTTGCGGCATGGCTGGCAACTAGATATATCATCAGTCTGGCTGGTTTCCTTTCCTCTCAGGGAAGACCATGCAACTCACGCTGGGCCATCATCCTCTGGTCCTCCTTTGTGTCCCTTGCCACTGCCGGTATTCGACTCTTGTACGTGTAAATCATCATCGCTCACCGCATTCTCGGCAACGTTATTGCGCATGTTTCGATGTAGGCGCGAAAGTTTCGCATTTCATTTAAATATTTCATTCGCAAAGGCTCTACAAACATAAATAAATGGTGCTGAACAGCCCAGAGGTGCGGAGAAGGCTCGTGCTCCTCGCACATAAGCACGCTACAGGGGTATATACCAAGGTAGCGTGCGGGGTACCGATCTGTTGGAGGGATTTAAGGATTTACACTACCTACAGATCATGTGATTTCAGACCTTCCTCCTTTTTATTTTTGCTCTTTGCAGCAGCTAATATCTGCACGCATCGCAGACTCATAATTCCACAGGTCAGACCGGCTTTTACAGTGGAAATGCCATCCGTTGAATATAGCTAGGTTGCTAGGTATACCGGGTCCCCTCTCGTCCTCTTACTCAGTCATCGCCTAACGTACTATCAGAGCGGCGGAAGTGTCGGAGTTTTCTCCGGCACAACGCACCCCCCTCGTAACTGTTTCCCCACATCTACTTCGCTGTCCTAAATCTGCGGGGCCCCATACGGGGTGAAGCGGAGAGAGTGGAGCCGCTGAGTCCTAGTATCCATCTCTTCTCCGCGCCGGCCAATGCGATTAAATGTCTTAGCTATATATCTTGCATGCATCCATTTCAACTCTCATAACGCTCATTACGCTGATTCTCTCTATCACCCAAAACCAAAATATCAACAGACAATATTGCGCAGCTAGCAGCATGGTCCAGGAAGAGAAACCCTCGGAGGTTCGCCATGACGAGATAGCTCCCTGCACCCAGCCCGCCGAGGAAAACTATCACCAAACAAATGAAGATCAGGAGGTTTGTTCCTAATCTCATATCATACCGATGTTCGTTTACTAACTTACCTTGACTGGAAGACCGCTGAGTACGTGGGTGGAAATACTACCTTCGTCGACGAGGAGACTAGTAACGCGCTTTTCTGGACAGTCAACAAGAGAATCCTAGCATGTATGCTCGGAACTTATTTTTGCCAATCTTTAGACAAAGGCACCCTTGGCTTCGCCTCGATTATGGGTATCCAAGATGATGCTCACCTCGTTGGCCAAGATTATAGGTTTGTTCTCTTCGACTCGATTTACTAAAGGGGTACACCCCAGGTCTAACCTCGATCTCAGTTGGCTTGGCACAATATTATACATGGGAGTGCTTGTCGGAGAGTATCCCACCAACCTCCTGCTACAAAAACTTCCTGTTGCAAAATATGTCGCAGCCAACGTTTTTCTATGGGGCATTGTAATTGCCTGTTCAGCAGCTGCCAAAGACTTTAAGTCCTTAATGGTAGTCCGATTCCTGCTTGGCATGTTTGAATCCTGCATACAACCCGCATTTATCATCATGTACGCTCATCTACTCCTTTAAATTCCCTGGAAAACAAAACTGACATACCCCAGGACAAGCATGTGGGCAAGTCAACATATCTCAAAATCTAACTCGCAAGCACCATCTAACACACCTATTGCAGTATACGAAGCGCGAACAGACCGTCCTAACTTCGCTCTGGTATTGTATGACTGGAGTACAATTAATGGTAATTTCTGTGACTTCCTAATAAAAATCCATTAACCAACCTCGACATAGGTCGGAGGTATCATTGCGTGGGGTGCAAGCCACTACGTCGGGCACTCTATCTATTCCTGGCAACTTTTATTTCTCGTTCTAGGATGCGTGACGTGCGGCTGGGCAGTTTTTATCGGTTGGTGGCTGCCTGATTCTCCAATGAAGGCGAAGTGCTTCACCGAGGACCAGAAGCGAATGATGGTTGAGCGTGTCCGATCTAATGACACTGGGATTCAGAACAAGACTTTCAAGGTCTACCAGGCTCTTGAGACGATTAAAGACCCTGTTATCTGGTGCTATATCATGCTGCAGATTACTTCAACTCTTGTCATCGGTGGCCTCGGCGTGTTTTCGAATATAATCATCAAGTCCTTCGGATTCACTCTTCTACAGACCCAGCTCCTGAATATAGCACAGGGCGCTGTGACGATTTTGATTATGGTTGGTGGTGCCACCTTAGGTCAGACAACCGGCCAGACTATTTTGGTTATGCATGTGAGTCTCCTCCTATTCCATCCTCAAAGTATAATCTAACAAAATAAATAGACATGGACAATGTGAATTTCCTCGGAATCTAACCCTAGTATTGTATTCCAGCTAATACTACACAGCCCTCCCATAATCGGAACCGCAGTTATCTACTCCATTACGCCCACCCCCCAAACCCGCGTCGGTCTCCTCATCGCCTTCTACTGTACCCAATTCCACCTTGCACAAGGGAATCTCATCTTTTCTCTGATCTCCCGCAACATCGCGGGCCAGACCAAGAAATCTACCGCCCTAGCCATGACCTTTGTGGCCTGGGCCGCCGGGAACATGACCGCTCCCCAGATCTTCCAGAAGAGCGATGCTCCTCGCTACAAGAATGGCTTCATAGCGCACTTCTGCCTCTACGTCCTCTTTAACATCTTTCTAGTGGTCTTGCGACTTTTGCTCACGCGCCGCAACAAGGCGAAGCAGATCACAACAGCGACCGCACTGGCTCTCGAGGGTACGACGGACTTAAAGCAGGTGGATGGAAAAATCACGCACGCGCGGGCGTTTGATGATTTGACGGATAAGGAGAATCCGGATTTTAGGTATGTGTTTTAGGGGAGTGGGAAGATAGTTTCTGTTGCATGAAGCGACTCCGCGGTTGGGAGATTTGGCTGCTATGTGTATACAATGAAACCAGTCGTGGGATGCAAACAGGCCCTTGCGCACCGATATTCCCCTCAGAAATGAAGCGAAAGATACCTCTTTCGTAATTGCCGTTCAAGATTTTATCTGTCCTTGTGCAGCCATGCCTCGTGAAATATTTAACAAGTATTACAAATGTGATTATATCAGTTGTGATGATTCCTAGTTACCATGTTTTCACTCGAACTTCTAAAATCACATCCCATATTTCGAAAGATAGTTTAGCTTGTTTTATGATTTCAAGGAGACAGGGAACTGGCGGTATTTTGATCATTTTCGTAGCCAGCGACAGTCTGAATAGGGCCATTCTGTCATCCACGCACTTTCGACAACCGACGTCAAGATTCTGCCTTCGGATAAGATGCTCTTAGCAAAAAGGAAAAGAAGAGTCGTTCTGCAAATTAGAGTTGAATTTGTTTTTTTTAAGGAGGACTAGATATTCAATGGTAATCCATTATATTTCATAACGGATCATCTTATGATTTTGTAACCCGTTAAAACTCTTCCCCATTATACATTTGTGTGTATAGAGCCTTGACTCACCATATCCCTCCTCACAATCTCATCTGAATTTGTCATATTTTGACAGCTTAAACTCATGACGGATCAACGACACTGCGGCCATCCGTCTGGCCATCGCTTACGTCGTACCAACTGACGTTGTCAAAATACAGCGTTCTGGTTCCATCATTGTAATTCTCAATATCTACAAGAAAGGTTACTAAAAATTTCTTTGTGATATATTCGAAAATGTTTAAAAGGGAGGGGAGAGAGGGAGGCAGGGGGACAAGGGGGGTGGAGTTATATGTGTGTATATATATATATATATTGGGACCACCTACCATAAGCATACTGGCCATTTTTGAAATAGAATCCACTGGCGGGCGCATCATCGGACCAACTGTCACCAAAACCGACGTTGATATTTTTTAAACTGTACACGTTGTCGCCGTTGTACCACACCTCGTACGCGCCCTTTTCCGCTGCGGAGACCTTGAAGCGGACGATGACACTGTTCCAAGTATCCCGCGCAATGGAACTCACGATGACCTGTTGTGTAGGAGTTCCGCAGGATGAACGATGATCGACGACCAGCTGATTGCCCGTGATGGTAAGAGTCCCACACCAGCTTGAGCAGCCCCCCGGGCAGAACTGCTGGGCAACGATGGTTGACTTGTCGGTTGGAAAGGAGGAGCTAGGCACATACAGGGCAAATCCTTGGTAGCCTTCCTTCTTCAGAATCGCGTTGGTTTTGCCAGAATCGAAATGGCAAATCTCGGCCCCCTTGTCGTCTCGCGTGCCGTCGTAGTTGCTCTCATCGAAATACACCTCGAGCTTGCCGGAGCCGGCGTAGACCGGCGACTTGCTCGCTGCCTTGGCATAAGAGGGCGACTTCTGGTTGCACGCAGAGAAAGGGCCTAAAGAACCCTCGAATCCACTGGCCTTCAACGTTGATGTATTTGACTCGCCCTCGAACGCGAGGGTGAGCGTAAGAGCTGGAAATATGATTGAGGCTTTTAAGAACATGATGATTGTTGAGAATGTTAAAGAGAAGAGAGAAATATAACAAGAAAGAGCACCTACTTATCTACTTATTGGCACTTCGGCGAAGGTTCCGGGCATCCCTCCGCGTTATCATAATGATAAACACCTACTCTCTATAGTTCTGGTATGATCACCGTACGTAGAAACTTCAATTTATATCCCGCAGTGATACGCAAGGGTTACGTGCGGGGTACGGGGCACGGGGTAAGGAGCCTCGGGTCTGTTCCTACAATCTCCACTTGAAGCGATCGTGATGTCTGTCTTGGCGGAACGTGGCTGGCTCGCGGTCACAGCAATAGCTACTTCAACCCTACGATAATAATCGCACTTATAACTGCTGATTGAGCGTACTAGATATGTACTAGATATGGGTAATCAACCTCGAATTATAGTCTCAATCGTGCCAAAAGGCACAGCAAATTGAAGCTCCCAAATCCTCGCTTCCAAACAAGGTATGGCGCGGCTTCATGCATGTGTACCCAATGCTCAGCCTCGTGTAATGCATCTACCCCCCAGTCTATTTTCTGCGGTGCAATGTCGAAGTTGTGCCTGGAAAGCTAGACGACAAGTGATTGATTCCGGTGCTGTTGATCGCATTGGCACGATTGCGCCTGCCACTCGATACTCGAGTACCCTGTAAATCAACTGGATTCGAGCTACCGCTCGACATCATACATACATGGCAGACCCAGTTGGAGCTGGCGCGGGGATTGTTGGCGTCATTGGTCTAGCTATCCAGGTCACGCAGGTTGTGGTCCAATTTGGTATGGACTGGAAAGATGCGCCAGATGATGTTAAGGCATCCATGGCCGAATTAGGTGCTCTGAAGACTGTACTATCAGAAAAAAATACCAATATCCTCCTGAATGCAGACTTCGAAGCAGCCTTTCAGGACCAACCGTCGGTACTACTATCTCAATTGGGGCCTAATGCCCCATCGACGACAGACACAAAACGGCTGCTAGAGATCTGCAAGAAAGAGCTAGAATCGTTACTTAAGGAACTGAAAAAAAGGGGAGAAGGCCATCAATTAGGTTGGGGGAGATTCAAAAGTGCCTTTTTGGCTCAAGATACTCGAGATTCGGTTGAAAATCTATGCCGGCAATGTCAGCTGTTGAACAGCATGCTCTCGATCGACGCGGCTGTGCTGGGAGCAACCACGTGTAAAGAAGTCAAGGAGGCAAGGAAAGAGCAACAGGAATGGCACGAGGCCGAAGAAAAGATTTCCGT
This sequence comes from Pseudogymnoascus sp. VKM F-4519 (FW-2642), assembly GCA_000750935.1. Lineage (NCBI taxonomy): Eukaryota > Fungi > Ascomycota > Leotiomycetes > Thelebolales > Thelebolaceae > Pseudogymnoascus > Pseudogymnoascus sp. VKM F-4519 (FW-2642). The sequence continues at coordinate 45,663 of JPKD01000640.1, forward strand.
GGCTATAAGAGGTGGCGTAGACGAGTCTAACTCGCGACAAGAGAATCAAATACGGAAGCACCAGGAGCAGGCCATTCTCGACTGGCTTACCCCTATCGATTACGCTCCTCAACAGAGCGATTTTATTAGCCGGCGACAAACAGGGACTGGACAGTGGCTTCTCGATTCGACAGAGTTCCAGTCATGGCTTATGACAGAAAAACAGACGTTGTTATGCCCGGGAATTCCAGGTTCAGGGAAGACAATTCTTACGTCAATTGTGATAGAAGAGCTTATCACGCAATTTGGCAATGATAAAAACATAGGCATCGCATATCTCTATTGCAACTTCCGGCGCCGAGATGAGCAGAAGATTAACGACTTATTAGCAAGTCTTCTCAAACAATTAGCTCAAGGTTTAAATCCTCTACCAGACGCTGTAAAATCTCTCTATGGTAAACATATTAATATCCGGACGCGGCCAACATTAGATGAGCTCTCACAGGCTCTACAGGCAGTTGCTGCTTTGTATACAAAGGTCTTTATCATTGTTGACGCCCTCGATGAATGCCTAATGACAGGTAGCCACCGATCCAATTTTCTATCGAGGATCTTTGATGTCCAAGGAAAGAGTGGATCAAACCTGTTTATGACATCAAGACATATACCAGAAATCATTGAAATATTTAGCGGGCATACATTGTTGGAGATTCGTGCATTAGAAAGTGATGTACGGAGGTATGTGGATGGCAACATATCAAATCTGCCATCTTTCGTTAGGCGCAGTCCCGAGTTACAAGAGGAAGTTAAGACGGAGATCGTGAAAGCTGTTGATGGCATGTATGTAATTTATACTCCAGCATTTTCAAAGCACTAATTTTGCATGTAGCTTCTTGCTCGCGCAGCTTCATCTTGATTCTTTAATTGGAAAAAGATCACCGAAGGCTGTTCGAACTGCTTTGAAATCGCTACCGTCTGGATCTAACGCCTACGACGATGCCTACAAGGATGCAATGCTTCGAATTGAAGGACAACTATTGGATCAAAAAGACCTTGCTTGGCAGGTTCTATCATGGATCACTTGTGCTAAAAGACCCTTGACAATGGTTGAACTCCAGCATGCACTTGCAGTAGAACCAGGCGAATCTAGCCTCGACGAAGATAACCTCCCACAAATTGATGATATGGTCTCAGTCTGTGCCGGATTAATCACTGTCGACGAGGAAAGTGAAATCATTCGACTAGTTCATTATACAACACAGGAGTACTTTGAGCGAACGAAGGAAACATGGTTTCCAAATCTAGAGGCTGAAATTACGAAAATCTGCGTTACATATCTCTCATTTGATACGTTTAAAAGTGGAGTCTGCCAGAATGACAAGGAGTTTGAAGAACGGCAACAGTTAAACCAACTTTACAACTACGCCTCATTTAATTGGGGCCACCACGCGCGCGAAGCTTATACATCTATCCCAGAAGTCCACAGCTTTCTCGAAACAGATGGTTAACTTCAGGCATCTATCCAAGTACTACTAGTCAAGAAGACACATTACTTGGGCGAGTCACAGTACAGCCGAGTCTTTCAAAATGGGTTGACAGGAATACACTTAGCAGCATATTTCGGAGTTGAAAAAACAGTACAGCATTTCCTCGGCACTTATACCCCAGATGTGAAAGATAAATCTGACCGAACGCCGCTGTCGTGGGCTGCAGCGAATGGACACGAAGCTGTAGCTAAGCTGCTGTTAGCGAACAACGCTGATATTAACCTAAAGGATACACGGTGGGGTCAGGCGCCACTGTCGTGGGCTGCGGAGAATGGCCAGGAAGCTATGGTTAAGCTGCTGGTAGCGAACAACGCCGATATCGAATTGAAGTGTACAAGATATGGCTGGACGCCACAGGTGTGGGCCGTGGTAAATGGGCGCGAAGCTGTAGTAAAGTTTCTACTAGAGAGCGGTGCTGAGTTCAACCCACAAGATAACTCCAACAAGACGCCACTGTCATGGGCTGCAGTGAAAGGGCATGAAGCTATATTCAAGCTGCTGTTGGAGAAAGGCGCTGATATCGATTTAAAGGATGACCATACCCGAGCACCACTATCGTATGCTGCAGAGTACGGACACGAGGCTATACTCAAGCTACTGCTCGTAGATAGTGCCGAGGTTAACTTGAAGTGTACATATTTGAGCAGGACGCCGCTGGTGTGGGCCGCACCGAATGGACATGTAGCTGTAGTCAAGTTACTGCTACTACACAATGCAGAGGTCGACGCAGAGGACAACCATAACCGGACGGCCCTATCGCATGCGGCAGAGCGCGGGCACGAAGCTTTAGTTAAACTGCTGCTCGCGTACAATGCTAAGGTCAACGTAGAGGACGGCTCGGAACGGACGCCGCTGCTGTATGCTGTACGGGGTAATCACGAAGCTATAGTCATGATGCTGTTGGAGAAACACGCTAAAATCGACTTGAAGGATACAACCTATGAGCACACGGCGTCATCGTTGGCGGAAATGAAAGAAGATGAGTCTGTGATAAAGCTGCTAGAGATACACAAGCAGGAACAGTGTGTAGTCTGCTAATTCGACCTACAAATAATCACCAAGAACTATGTCAACATTCGATGTTTTTGCTTGTGTCAATGTATTATTTGCTCTTCTAACACTACAAATTCCTCGCAGTGGATCCCATCAAGACCCAGTAGCCTCTCCTCCGAATATCTGTCGGCATCACTCATTACCAGCCGTCGACAATCCAATGAAAAGCCAGGCAACTCCTCGAACAAAATAAGGAAACCCTCCTCTAACTCCTGTACCTCGTCTATATCCATGCCATCCCTTCATAAACACACAGTATGAGTACATCGTAACCTCGAGATCATCGTCCCAGGAAGCCATCCAACTATAAACGACGAGCAACAGAAACCTAAATCTCCATCGCCTCACCACGTAACCATCTCCTCCGAAGCCTCTGGTTTACAAACAAGACAAGCCACCCAGCTATGCGGATTCGCTTCATCTGGGAACCAGCCAGACTCACAATTCCCACAACCCTGCACAAACGGTTGAGAAGCACCCGCAGCAGCCGGCTGCTCGGCCTCCTCTGTCGATTCCGCAACCTGCAATCTCAAATTCCTCGCCGTAATCCTCGATCTCTCACACATATGATTACACTTCCCACCGCACTTCCACCCGGCCTCTGTCTGATTCCTCTTCAAGCACTTCGAGCATCTCCACCAGCCCATCACGACATTCCTATCCTGAAGCCACAGCACGACATCCCGATGCGATTTCTTCACGAGGTCTTCGCGGTGGTACTCCCGGTAGTGCTCGCGGCAGTGGTCCTTTCGGTCAAAGGCCTCTTTGTGCTTGCACTTTGAGTAATCACAGAAGTGGCGCTCGGCGTTGCCCTTGCCGTGCACGGTGGTGAAGTGGCGCTCGAGGTCGAAGGGGCGCTTGACGGGCTTGGAGGTGCATTTGGGGACGTAGCATTTGTGGACTAGGTTTCCCTTTTCGCTGTTTTTGGATTAGATGGGCGGTTTTGGAAATGGACGGGGTGGGAATTGATGGGACTTACTCGTATGTTTTGTCTGAGAGGCGCCTCGTGGGAAAATTCTCGGATTCTAGATATCCTGGCTGAAGAGTGTGATATGCTCCTTCTTTGTCGACGTGGAAGTCATAATACATCCACCAAGAAATATTTGGGTCGCCGTCTCTCTCGATATCGAACAATGGTTTTGACATGACTTGATCTTGGAAAGAGGGAAGTGGATAGTTGTACAAATTTGCTGAACCAGTGACTGAACCGACAGGTGAATAGCCCCGATGAAGAGTATAACCGCCAGACGTCGTATGCGGAGGTGTTTGAGAAGTGAAGCTCCCGTAGGATGAGAACGAGCTGTTGCTGTCAAGTGATGCGAATGTGTCGGTGGTATTGTTACTGGAGTATGAGTTGAAGCTGGATCCGGAGTCGTCACGTTCCATATACGGCGCGAAATGAAGTTGATCAGACTGTTGCCCTTCATATATGACGCTGTTACTGGCATCCGGGACTTCTATATTCCACCAGGGCATGAAGTCGTCCGGAATATCACAATCCATGTTCATATTGACTTGTCTTCGGTTTGGTGTTTGATTGGTTGTAGATGGGAGGGAGTGTGGAGGATCAACGTTCAGATGAGATTGAGTTCCGTATTTTGATCAGGAACGTCAGCATATGACTAGAATCTAGCCCTTGGAGAAATGTCAAGTGGGTCAAAGAACAAGAATTTGAAACCGGGGCTGAAGAATGGACCAATATATAGGTGTTGAGAATACGTAGAATGTGAGATATAAGCCATTCTATCTATAATGGGCAAAGCTCCCGTAATTCACGCTACAAAATGTGAAAGCTAGCAACAGAGGTATGGAGATAGGTAGGAAGTATGCACTTTTGCCGCCCTGAATGGGTGATAGACAGTCGAGTATGAGGATGACGACAGCCAGTGAATTTTTGTAAGGCGAACGAGGCCACACCGAGTAATGTGAGAAGAGCTTACTACCCAATTAAGCTATAGGAACCTTGGCAGCTCGTGCCTGGGTATTAAGGGACGGAACGCTAAGTTATTGGGATGAACCTACTCGTGACCGCATTGAAAAAGACTCGTGGGGGAAGGCTGAATCCAAGATGAATTGCTTCGTTGCACCTAACGGCTAAGGCTGGGGGTTGAAGGCAGAGATGCTGACGCGACAGCGAGATTCTGAAGTTCCACAAAGGTCCGAAATAGCGCTGCATTGATAATAGCGGGTGGCGACTAGCTCCATGAGCTTCAGGGATCGGGAGGGGCCGTGTGTCGCCTCACTTTGAGCCTTAACACCGATGTTGGACAGGGAATGCTGATCTAGGGCTTGTAGAACATTTCACGATAGTCGCCCGTTCCCCAAATAGTTCACCGAACCGAGAAACGTACTCCGTGCTTGGCTTCAGTTCGAAAACTCGCGTCCAGCCCGTCGATTTCGATGATGGAGTCGTATGTATCGAAGCCTTCTCCTGCTCAAACAGCGCGATCCATCGCGATCTCTTTTGTGACACGGACTGAACAGGGTAATGGCTAGTGCTAGCCTCGCGCCAAGGGTGGGCACGGCTCATACTATAGTATGCTGCTATATGTCGCTCAGCTGGGCTGGATTTCTCTCGATGCGCGATCAGCGACACACCTCAGAGTACCAACACAGCGTGAATTCGACATCGCGACTAAACCAACAATCATGGGACGAACAAGCGGTGAAAGTATCGTTTCTGGATGATTGAACAATCCATTGGAAGTACTCCCCGCTATCCCGCGCGAAATGCCCCGTAGAAAGCCTGAGGTCCACCGTTTGTATCGCGGGTAAAAAACGAGGCTGTCTAGTCTCCTCCAACACAAACGAGGCTCGTTGTTGGATGAGCCATTTCAGGCTTTCGCTAACATGGTGGGGGCCACCCTAATGATGTTTCCAACAAGCGGCAAAGCGTCCAGGACGGGGAGAATGTCGCAAGGAATGTGATTCTGGGAATTCGCATCGCGTTGGAGTTCTAACAGGATATATGTCGGGGCTTCATAGATATATTCTAATATATTGTCAGAGCAATGCAAAAAGAGATGATCGGGAGGTACATGACGTGAATGTTGTCGTTGCCATAGCCAATCATCGCCTGAGAATCGCCTTAAATCGATCGCGACATTCCATTGGTCAATCTCCCGTAAATCCCCAAAACACGCCCAAACTGGGACTATATCCGTTTGAATATAAGAGTCATAATTCAGTAAACAAAAATTGTTTCGATATCTTCTTTCCGAGAGGTGTTGGTAAACATTTTTCAAGGGTCGAGTTTGGGATACCAGCGCTTTATATTTGTCCTGTAACTCAGGTCGCTGTCATCCCTCCCCTCCGCAATATTGGGCACAACTGCATGACGCATGAAGCGAGGACCCGACTCACAAATTCCACGACAGGAGGCAACATTGGCTGGATAGCAAACGTCCCAGGTCTAATATATACGACCACCTGGTGCGTTGTCAGACAGTTTTGAGTCCCGCGACCTATTGCACAGCCAGACGATTTCGCCGCATTCTAGTTGCCGCACCACCAGAATATACGTTGCGGCGTAGCAAAGTTCGCAATTGGAAGGCGAAGCGCCGTGCTGTATAACGGGAATCTACCTGTCACCTCCTTTGTTTGCATCGGAATCATTCGGCCTACAGTACAGCGGCGAGAGGCTCATAGGAGGCTCTTCTGAGACTATTTCCACACCCTCGGAACCCACTCACCAATCCGCAAAGATGTCATCCCCCTCACAAACCTTCGACCTCTTCACCTCCCTCCGCTACGACCCCCTCCTCCTCACCTGCGCCGCCAACACCACCCTCAGCCCCTCCCCCTCCCCCTTCTACATGCTCTCCCACCACCGCGACCGCATCCTCTCCGCAGCACAGCACTTCAACTGGCCCCTAGCCGTCGCGCGGCTCTCCGGTCCCTCCGGCCTAGACCACTTCCTCGCCGCCCTCAAGGACGCCGTAGACACTACATCTACCGCTCCTAAACGAGTTCGAGCAGTTGTTGATAGAGAGGGCGGGATTAGCGTGGATAGTTTTGAAATCCCGAAACGCCCGCTGAGAAACCTTTTTCCTACGCGATTACCGCCGCCTGGGACGCAGCCGCCGAGAGTTAACCCGTTGACGGGGGGCGCGTTGACTCTAGGCGATGATGACTCAACAGTGCAGCAGGGACCCGGATACGGTGAGCCCTCACGCGAGCAAGCTTGGTCCGTTATGCTGGATCCCATAGACACCTCCCCCTCCCCCCTCACCTCCTACAAGACCACAAGCCGAGACATGTACAACTCCGCGCGCACACGGGTAGGTATAGAATCGATGTCCGATCCTAAGGAGGTGTTGATATGCAGCACGAAGGAAGGGGAGATCATGGAGGGGAGTCTGACGACGGTGCTGTTTTGGAGGGGGGGGAGGTGGGTGACGCCGCCGGTGGAGAGTGGAGGGCAGGTTGGGACGACGAGGAGGTGGGCGTTGGAGAATGGGTTGTGTGTGGAGGAGGTGGTGAGGAGGGGGGAGGTGGTGGATGGGGAGGAGTGTTGGGTTAGTAATGGGGTTAGGGGGTTTATTGCTGGGGTGATAAAGTTGTAGAAGGGGTATGTATAATGTTACAAACAAAATAGAAATAGAAATAGAAAGAGAGGCAACTTATTGACAGGGCATATATCTGCAGCAGCAGCAAACAAACATCACTCCCACAAGTCTCGGGCATTTCCGGCTCACTCATGCGTCACGGGAAGTCTGCAGTAGCACAAGCTCAAACCCAAACGCAAGGGGTCAAAAATTCTCCATTTCAGCGACCTCATTCAATCACCAAACGGATTCCTAATGACCCTCATCCCTATGAGCATACAAAGAGTTCCAGTAGTTACCTGCCATAATTCACACAGCCATGTAGAAGTATATTGCCCTGCGCCCCTTCCTTCCCTATCCCCTTTCCCAAAGCAAGCACCCCCCAGCGTACATCATACAAAGCGTTTGATGCCCCTCTCGATCGATAATCTATACATCGTCCTCGAGGAACTTATACGCGAATTTAAAATCTGCTTTCCGGCGGTTCATCCTAGAGAGGGTTATGTTAGCTGCCGTTCTTGTGGCAAGTGCGCGCCTGTGCGTGGAACAACGATGTGAGATGGGCATCCGGTTTGAGAAAGGGAAAGAGCTGCTTGTATCCGGGGGTTCCAAAGGGGGTTCCAAAGAGATATGCAGGGATCCGAAAGACACCGGAGTTGACTTTTTGTAACCATCCAGTACTAACTGAATGCCCGAAAGGCCAGTTCCCGATGAAAATTCATTATATGCACAGAGCTCCAGAGTTCCAGCAGTGAGCATCGATTGAGGCACGCTAAACGACACAGGCCTAAATAACGTTCCGATCTCATGTTGTTGGAAGAATCCCTTGTACGACCTAAAACAAGGCACTAGCAAATATACCAAATGGTTTCTGAAACTTTCCAGTGAGACACTAGTCTTCACCGTGGTATGGCAAGTTGTAGCGGATTAGGAATTGTTGCGTTGCGCATGTCGCATGGGGGAAAGAGGATTCGCTGCTGGTTTCTCGACATGACCGTCATGCCGGACCCAAACACTTCTACATAACAACGGCATACGCACCAGGTGCTTTCGTAATCGAAGAATCGATACGTTCCCTGCTCAAACTCCTCGGTGATTGTCTTGGGCTCCTCGTGTCGTTGGAACCACGTTTGGTACTGCTTGTGGAAGCGCCAGCTTTGATCCTTTAACGACTTTGCCGCTAGGTATTGTTGGTAGGTCCCTTGCTTGTAGTAGAAGACGTAGAAGAGCGTATCGGGGTCGATGCGAGAGTATAACCTTGGATCATCAAATATCGGTAACGGCTCTTGGGGGTAGTATGAAGGCGTGTTGAAGCGGTATTTGGGCTTGTAGTATCGCGGTTGCTCGGCATCCAAACCGTCGGGGAACGAAGCATTGGAAGCGGCCAACATCCGTAGCGATGACGGCGAGGGTGTTATCGTCGCGCGCTTTTGTGTTACCTTGAAAGACTGGATGAGGTCCTGTAGATCAGATGGAAGGTGGAATATCGACTCGTCCTGTTCCAACAGGCTCGCGCCAAGCACGTTCGTGGGTCCTTTGGGAAGGCCTGCCTCTGACACATCTGCGGCGGCTCCCTTGTCTGCAGCGCGTGACGCTCTACCGGACTTTGCACTCTCGACCTTGCTTGTAGCCGGCGTCGGTGGGATACTGCCCGCAGCTTGCGAACTGGGCGCCGGAGATTTGCTCTGCCGCGAAACGGATCGTGCCTCGTGAGCAAGTGTCGTTACGGGTATGCTTGGCCTCTGGGCGGGTGTGTGAGCAGCACTCGCAGGTTGTGAAGGCGCAGCGATTGGGGATTCCTTTGCGACATGTGACGCTGGTAGAGACGCGAGGGGAGTGTTGGAGGTAGACGGTGGAGTTGCCCCCGGTGGCGGTGGTAAAGGTGCGATTCCCACAGTATTTGCCGCGGCAGCCGCTGCAGATGCATACTTTAACGTCTCTCCCGGCGGCCTTGTAGGCACCGTGGCTGGCTTCATGGCCCCAGCCGCCGATCCATTTGTGAGGTTTGAAAGTGGACTATGCAATGTCGCCAAAGCAGGGAGCGGACTTCGCAATTGTGTCGACGGTCGCCTCGCAGCTGCAAGCGGAGGTTCGGGCGCTGAAGGTTTTTGTTTCGAACTGGGTATGTGATCTGTCTTTGTATGCGACTCTGGCTCGTCTTGTATCGATTGTGTGTCTTGAGACGATACTCGGTCGTTGTCGTTGTTCATGCCGTAGACATCCTCTTCCTCTTGTAGATTAAGCTCATCGTACATCTCATCATCCTCCATAAAGTCCTCGTTCATCCCATCGGAGACGTAGTACTTGATGCTCTCCTCTAGATCGGTAACCTGGTCCGTCTCCACCGCACCGTTTTCTAACGAGCGTTTTATCAGTTCCAGCTTCCCTTGATGCCACTTATGTCGTTCTGTTATACGCTCGATCTCGGCCATTCGATCCGCCTTGCTGCTTTGGTTTTTTCCCTTCTTCATTGTCGCTTGTATCGATTCGCCTTCGGCTTCTAGGGTCTCTATTTGCCTCTCCAGCTCCTCGACGGTGCCACTAAGGAATTCGCAGGCTTCCAGCTTCGCCCTCTCTTTCGGATCTAATTTCGCTGCCGCTGATAAACCCTCTTTCGAGTATGCCTTCGTCTTCATCGCCTTCTCGACCGCCTTGAACTTCTCCATTTGCTACGTGGCCGTCAGTACCCATTACGTCAATCCGCATGATGCCCATGTCTCTCGGACTCAACCTACGGTCTCGATGAGCTTCCTGTGATCTAACAGCGGACCCTTGTCCTTGATATCATTGCTGGCCGCCCATGTCTTGATCTGATCTCTCAGCCGTTGCAGCTTCTTGATCTCGCGCTTGAGGTTGTCCTCGAGTTTCTCCTTTTGGGCGGCGTTGGTGGACTGCTCGATCTTCTCGTATATCGACTCGAACTCAGCGACCCCTTCCGACACCTTCTTGAAGCATTTATCCACTTCCTGCTGAAGTTTGCGTGCGGCCATGGTGAGTGTCTGAGGAGGGTTGTGGCGGTGGTGACCTGTTTAGTTGCTGTCGTGATCTCGGGGCTAGCTTTATTTGCCAATCCGAGCCCATATGTGGGACAATGGTGAGGGTGAATTTGGTGCGACACGACAAGGATGCGTGTGACAAGGTGGTTTGGGGGGTTGTTGCCACTTCGATGTTGTTGATTCTTGCGGCTCTGTATTGCTGAAGTAGCGATACAGGACAAACGGGTTAAGGATGTCAAGCGTGGCGCGCCAAATGCCAAATACAGCCAAGGTCATGTCGCTTACTGTGGTAGGTGTACTCCAGCCTTGTGGGGTACATGACAGACACGATTGCCGGGATCAGAGAATTGTTGGTCTGGGGAGAAATGAACAACAGAACAATTTGTTAGACATATATTTATTTTTAAAAGCGAGTTTGAATTATTTCACGTTCATTTTCATATTGGTATTTGCCCATTATTTAAAGATCTCTTTTATGAATGGCGTGTTAGAGACTGTCGACTTTAGTTTGAGCCAAAGTATCACCGGCAACTCCTCGTCTCAGTTGAGCCTCCAGGATGAAAGGTAAGTGCTTTCAAGGTCCTAGGTCCCTCTCACGTGCTTATAATTTGTGTCAGCCATATTACAAAGGGTTATTTCTGCCTCTGTCACTGTTGACAAGCAAGTTGTTTCCTCTATTGGAAAAGGCATACTGGTACTTGCTGCCGTTGCTCCGGGGGACACAGAGAAGGAAGTTGATGCTCTGGCCGCTAAAGTTATCAAAATGAAGCTATGGGATGATGAGGAAACGGGCGGCAGATGGAAGCACAATGTGCAAGATATATCTGGAGATGTTCTTTGCGGTACTTTACTATCCTCGGCCCCTGCTGTACCTCTGGCTGATCTTTGAAGTCTCCCAATTTACACTCTTGGCAAATACCAAGAAGGGTTCAAAACCAGACTTCCACGGTGCAATGGGCGGGGAGCAGGCGAAAGAACTCTACCAGCGGTTTGTGGCGAAGGTAGGGGAGGGATATAATCCCGAGAAGGTGAAGGATGGCGTATTTCAAGCCATGATGGAAGTGGCTTTGATCAATGATGGACCTGTAAGTAGAGTCGATTAGATGCTGAGCGTTGCTGACAAGATATAGGTTACCTTTGAAATGTCTGTCGAGCCGAAGCCTGTTCAGCATAAGAAGCCTGCTGAGCCTAAGAAGCCTTGAGGCATACTCCGAACTCCGGATCCTCAGTGTTTGTTTACATAGCATAGTTTGGAGCCACGGCGTTCGTGTTGCATATAGATATCGGACTCAGTAGTGAACAATAGCACATAACCACATCAAAAACAACATCAGCTGCAACATCAATCGTAGTGTTTATGATCTTTATTCAGACATCTATTCTACAGTCGCAACATAGTGCTAAACTCCGTGGCCGCCGCCTCATGCTTCCCTTTATATTGTACAGGATCAATGAAAATTCGAGTCTGCGTAGCCCGCTCACCACGCCCTGAGCACGAAACCTCTCCATGCCCCTTTTATCGACCCATCACGCCCGAGCCGCGGAAACCTGCTTATTTATACACCCATAGCAAATCCTCGTCGTCGGCCCCCTTATTCGTCGCGGTACGCAGCCTCTCTGCGCTTGACCCTATCCTCCCTGGCCATCCTCCTCTTCGGACCCCAGCGCTCCTTCACCGCCTCAAGCTTTGCCTTCTCGAGAGCAACCTTCTCGGCGGTCGCCTCGCAGCATATGCCGATGAAAAGGGAGGTGCAGTTGAATTTTCTCGCCAGCTTCAGTCGCGTCCACGTCTCCGGATCAGACGATCTCAACCGTCTTATCTCCGCAACATCCTCTTGCGTGAGATGGTACCTCTGGTATCCCGGGTTCTGCTTCAGGATCGCCGGGGGCAGTTTGGCCTCTTCGTCGATGCCGAGTGTCGAATTTTTCGCAACGCTGTAGAGCTGTCGGCGTTTGTCCTCTTTGGGAAGAAACTTCAAGGGAGTGTGGAGGACCGAGGGAGCGGATGATGGCGGATTGAAGATGATGTGGTCGGTGGAAGGAGAGTCTTTCGAAAAGCCAAAGGAGGCGTCGGGTTTGACGTTTAACTTCTTCTTCATCCGGCGATAGCTGGACTCATTGCGGCGACTCGATACAGTGCCAGAGAGGAGACATTGGCCTCGCCCCGCCAGGAGGTCGAATATGGGGCGGCGTAGTACCCGGAGATCCATTGTGTTGGTCTTGGATCGAGGTCGTCGTCGGTGTGCTATATTTCCCTTGGAGGATTTTGGGGACCTGTCAAATAATGTGGTCACGTGTGGTAATATAATATACGCTAGAGCTACTTTGGGGTTGGTGGCAATTCGTCTCTGATTGCCAGCTTTGCGCATCTAAGTTATTCCGGCACCGGAGTAATCTACCGAAGGGAGTTAAGCACTTACTTAATACGGTTACGGCACAGACCGACAACCCGAACGCACTGACCAAGCCGCATCACAAGATCAAGTCTCCTTTTAGCTGGTGGTTGGCTAGTAGGATGAATGCAGCTTGGGTGGCATCGACCATCTTGTCCAAGTTCCAGTTCCGAGTACTGTGCTGTGTGTGTACATACCTTCACCTGTTAAACCTGCCCAACACCATAAGATAGACACCAGCCAGTCCATCTTTCGATCCAGCACATCTCTTTAATATCGATTCCCCATCCCTATCCCCATACTCTTTCCCCCCCAAGTATGACTTCATTGACTTGTTGAGGCATCTCGTATTATTGTCTCCCGTCTCCCGCAGTCTCATCGAACACGGCGCCTCAGCTTGCTACGCAGGTATCTACCCTGCTCTCCCATTATTTATCCACGGTTTCCCCGCGAGTCTCTTACGTCGTACCCAAGGGCGGCTATCCATTCATTCTACCCTGTGCCATTTGACTTGAGACCCTTTTCCCTGAACGAAGCACTTGTCACTGACTGCGTCGCAAGGTTCGATAGAACGCATTGAGGCCTTTATATAACTTCATGAGACCGCAATAACCGCAACAGTACAATGGCTTCAACGGAAGTCCCTGGTGCCCAGGCTGGCGCAGATAAGCCGGATCAGCAAGCAACGAACACAAGCACGAATCCGGTACTCTATCTGGACGAAGCGCAGGATATATCTCCGATTACTTCACCAGAGTCGGCCGAATCTAGTGAGGAGGAGGGTGAAGACACACCGACTGGGAGTGAACCCAAGACAGCGAAGCGGCGGCTCTTTGGCTTTGGCAAGAAGAGGAAGGATGACAAGGGAAAGAGGAAGGATGTAGTCTCGAACGAGTCAAATACACCGAGATCTACTCCTGCGAATCTCACTTTCGTCCCCACTACGCACCCATACATTTCGCAGTCACCAACAATCCGAAATCTACATTCGCCGTCCTCCAGAGTTGTTTCACCGGCCGGATCTCAAATCTTCGAACGCGATGTACAGGAAGCTGCCTCACAAGTGCCGAACTCGCCAGCAATTCCAGCCCATATACAGACCGAAGATCGCATTCCTGCAGTACTAGATGCCTCCTCGGAAGCCATTACAGACAATGCGCTAGACCCAGACACGGTTGAAATCATAATGCACTCGTCGCACCAGCCAGCCGCAATGAATGTAACAGGGATCGGTGGCAGCGAGGCTGCTGGCACGAACTGGTCAGAAGACTTGTTAGCACACCCTGACAAGGACGATGCGGCGTCGAATTACGGTGCGCTGGATAGCGCAGACGTGAGGCGCCTCAGCTTCATCTCCTTTGCAGACGTTGTGCAATCAGAGCAAACCGAACACATGAACAACAGGGACCCGATACATATTGCAGGCCTTACCACGTTATCGTCCGGGCATCGCTCGCCCTCGCCAATTAGATCCACGGTATCGTCGCAGGGGGTGGGAACTTCACCGCCAACCAGCAAGTCTGCATCTATCAAGGGCCTTGACCTATCACCCACCCGCGCCGGGAAGCCGCTGGCGAGTCCTACCTTGAGCTTCCCTTCACCGACAACAGGCTCGGAGCTGACGATTGAATCCATGAGCCAGGCGTTGAGGAAGACGGCGAGCGGCGATTTGACTGGGACACGTAGCCAGCCCTTGAGCCCCATTAGTAGTATTGAGCCTCGATTTCCATAGCTTCCTTTGAATACTTTTTGAGGGAGGCAACATAGGGAGTTTTTGGATATTGTGCTTCGGATTGGCGAGCCGTACTTGGCAATGGTAGGACGGTTTGTTGCTTATAGCCTTGACCTGTTTTTTTTTTCGACCCTGCGAAGATATACCTGGGTGGCACTTGAACACTTGATACATTTGAGGGACATGGAGTCTGGCAAGTTCGTTTCTGGCAAATGAATTATGATTGTCTGGCACAACACACAGCAGCCTTGTGGGGCAGCCGGTGACACGCGAAATGGGAATTTAACCATCTATAATAAATCCTTTTTTGTGAATTTCCCCAATAAAATTATATCAGATTCCAGTCAGATTCTAGTCAGATTTCCAGTCCCTGTTCATGTCCGGCAGTGGGTCAGTGTATATCGAATGTTTCAATAATAAAACAATAAAATAAGATGCGTCTGATTAGCACAGGGCCTTGCTCAATTTCTCCGCACCCGATCCTACCTTATCCTAGACCGTATGACGATAATAGATATATGCTCGGTGAGCGCGCTTCTTTGCATGTGTAATGTACCTGTGTCCAGAATTGATTCGAGGAGCTTGCATATACTTTCAACATATCCAGGATGGTAATTTCATGATTTTATTAGAGTGCGATGCGAAATAAATATTGGAGTCGGTGTGTCTTGGTTTGGATGGTTTAGTCTCAGTGATGTACATATATGCCGTCCAGAACATACACACGTTAAACCTATCCTATGTATCGTGCCGACGACAGCTCCGCACTTTGTTCCCCATTAACCGTTTTAGTCAAGACGCTACTATTGAACACATCAACGCCGCAATAATACTCTACGATTTCATGAGACAACGGCCATTTACACATACCAAATCAGACTCTGAAATTCTTTAACAGATTGAACATATCTCAGGATCCATTGCAAGGCCAGGAAGCCCGTTCCTGCGCACTATCCACTGCGACTCAACTTATATGCATGGTAGCTTCCCCATGATCGCGAGACGTCAAGCACCCGCTCATGCTCAGGTATGATGACGAGCTCCTCACAATTGCGACACGATCAGGGAAGACAGAAGGCACTGCTGCCACAGGGCGACTGGTTATAACGAACCATACACACCGTCCTACTCTTTGTTGCAAAAAAAATTGGCAAGAGGGTTCATTGTAAGTTACCCCAGATTACCAATTGACCCCGCGCACCTCGGTGACATTTCAACTGATCAACCACAGCACACCGCGCAACCACAGCGCCCACGTTTCCTCGGCCATTGCCACTCCTCCAATACCCACCAGGCGCACACTGCTACACCAGTACACATGAACGCCCGCTAGCCTGACCAGCTCCACCCCCCCGACAAAGACTGCGCCGCGCGCAGCGCATCCGATATCTGGCCATGGACAAGGCGGCCCAGCACGACGGCCCAGCAGCAGGCAGCGCCGTGCCACCACCTGCGCCGAAACTCGGAGCGAACCTAATACTACTACAACACGAGCAGGAGGCCGGGACCGCGTCCGCCGCTTCGGAGGCGCCGCCGCCGCAGCGACGCAAAGATGACAGCATCAGGGTGGTTACGCCAGAACCGACACACACACCCGCCGGTGGAACAGGGGCAGGGGCGGCTGACGTGGACGTGGCGTCACAAGCATCGCCGCGCTCGATACGGGGATTGGAGAAGCCGTGGGAGAGACGCCGGGGGCTCGTCTTCGAGGATGCGTTCGATACGGGTGAATCAGGCGGGCTACAGCATACCATATCGAATGAGAGCGATGTAGATGATGTGTCGAATCTGCCAAGGACGAGGCCGAGGAATCGGACGATTGATGGGGCACAGCAGCAGAGGCGCCCGTCGGGGCAGCTGCCGCTGAGGAGACATCGAACTGGGTCGACCTACTCGGGATTGGGCAGCTCGGAGGAAAATATACCGAAAGAGGACCCGAAATATCTAGCGCACCCTCCGACTGCGTTCCGCTCTGCCCAGTCGCAACGAGCTGACTCGGTTAAGAAGAAGCCTCCGACGGCGGGGAGGTTGTATAGACAGTCGAATGCGAGTTCGCGGTCAGGTTCTCCGATTCCATTTCCGGCATATGTCGATACGCTGCCGGTGCCGATCGCTACTCGCGATGCTATCAAGGTCCTCAAACTTATGAATGGTCTTAATGGGCGCATGAAGGGAGAGGTCGAATACCAGACCTCGGGACACGGCTCATGGGCTGGGGGAGTTTGTTACATCGACGATAAGGGAACTTTTCTATTTGAGGGCACTGAGGATGGGCCTAATCACCAGACTATTGTCCCAGACTTGAGGGGGTGCCGAGTGAAGCCACCCATAGAAGAGAATGAGGAGAACATACTCGACGTTAGTATCGCGTCTGGAATGCGGCTACGGCTGCGGCCACTTGATACCTCGCAGTATGAGTATTGGCTGGCAGCATTATTATCGTGGCAGCAGAACCAAGACGGATCAAGCGCTTCCAGTTCGGAGGCAGGGGAGTTGAGATCGATTAGTCGGCGGCCCAGCTTCAGCCAGGCTAAGGACATCAATATCATCAAGGTTGGAAGGGTGTACTTGTGGGATAAAGGCACGTCACAGGCAACTGCTGGAGGGCGTCAACGCGCTGATCGAGCGTGGCGGCAAGTCTCGTGCATATTACAAGATAATGGCGAGTTGAAGCTCATGACGGAGAATGACGTCTCACTTCTGGCTACGATTCAGTTATCACAGTTGTCAAGATGCGGCATTCAGGAGCTGGATAAGACGGTTTTGAACCAAGAATACTGCGTCGCCATTCTTCCTCAGTACACGGCGGCGGCGACCTCAATATCTATTGTGTCACCAGTATTCATTTCCTTGGAATCTCGGGTACTCTTCGAAGTGTGGTATGTCCTGCTACGGACGTTTACTGTGCCGGATATGTATGGATCTCAGATTTCTGCAGATGGCTCAGATGATCCAGACTCCCTCGTTATCCCCACGCCAGATGACCTCTTTCGAATTGAGAAAACCCTCTCCATCCGGACCGTCGAGGCCAAGCTTCGGCCAACAGGCAAGAAACCCGAGCAGCCCGTGGACGCACGACGGGGACATAAAGCCGAGCCCGACCCATCTGTAGGAGATTACTTTGCCGAAGTCGTTCTCGATGGAGAAGTTCGCTCGAGGACAACGACAAAGTTCGGGACGAACAAACCTTTCTGGCGTGAGGAGAGCGAGTTTGGCGGGCTGCCCGCTGCGCTCCCGGAGATTTCAATTGCGCTGAAGAGGATGAAGTCGAAGCCTCAGCCTCAGCCTCAGGTTCATGGGTCGAAATCCTCTGTTAGCGTTCACACCCCGGAAATTGTATGGGAGGTCCTATGCGGCATTGTCCACATCCGTATGGATCAACTGGACCGCGGCAAGGATGTGGAGAATTGGTGGCCGGTATTGAATGAGAAGAAGGAAGCAATCGGCGAGATGCTGATACGGGTGCGCCACGACGAGCTCGTTGTGTTGCTGTTGAAGGAGTACAAGGCTCTATCTGATCTCTTGCATAAGTTTACCCTGGGGTTGACGCTGCAGATGTCCCAATATGTGCCATCCAAGCTCCGCTTCCTGGCAGAGACATTGCTGGATGTGTTCCAAGTCTCTGGACAGGCTCAGCAGTGGCTGGTATCTTTGGTTGAGGACGAGATTGACGGGATCAGCAAAGAAACGCCGGTTCAGCGCTTGAGGTTCAGTCGACGCATGGGTTCGAACGATTCGTTTGATTCGGTCAGCGACAGAGAAGTCCAACTTCGCGACATGAACAAGTCCCTCACCGGCGAAGCCAATCTCCTCTTCCGCGGAAACTCCCTCCTCACCCAAGCATTAGACTTCCACATGCGTCGCCTCGGGAAGGAATACCTCGAAGACCTCCTCGGCGACAAAGTCCGCGAAATCAACGCCATGAACCCGGACTGCGAAGTCGACCCCTCCCGCGTCGGGGCCAGTGAAGACCTAAACCGGAACTGGGCCACCCTCAACGCGCTCACCAGCGACATCTGGGCCCACATCTCCGCCTCGCACAACCAATGCCCTGCGGAACTGCGACAGATCCTAAAGTACGTCCGCACCGTCGCCGAAGACCGCTACGGCAACTTCCTCCGCACCGCACCTTACACCTCCGTCTCGGGCTTCCTCTTCCTCCGCTTCTTCTGCCCCTCCCTCCTGAACCCTAAACTCTTTGGCCTCCTGCGCGACCACCCCCACCCGCGCGCCCAACGCACCCTAACACTCATCGCCAAATCCCTCCAGGTCCTCGCCAACCTCTCCACCTTCGGCCAGAAGGAAGCCTGGATGGAGCCCATGAACCGCTTCCTCGCCCAGAACCGCCAAACCGTAAAAGCATTCATCGACAACATCTGCTCCATCCCCGCCGACCGCACGCGCATCCCCCCACCAGCATCCTACTCCACGCCCCTCGCAATCCTCAAACGCCTCCCCATGACCTCCCGCGAAGGCTTCCCCTCCCTCCCCTACCTCATCGACGAAGCGCGCACCTACGCCGCCCTGGTCCGCTTCTGGCTCGAATCCGTAGCGGGGGACACCGCGCGCGTAGCCGAATTCTCTGGCGACCTCCTAGCCTTCCACAACGAGTGCGTCGCGCTCCAGAAGCGGGCAGATGAATGTCTCCGCCGCGCCGAGGCAGAGGCGAAGGTCGAGGAGCCGCCGGAGCTGAAGTGGACTGATATCTTGAGGAGCTTGGAGCGCAGTAGTGCGCTGGATCAGAGGACGTTTACGGAGAATGATATTGTGCCGCATGCGGCGAATTCGTATCCGCTTGCGACGCCGAGGGAGGCCGCGAGGTGGAATAGGAACGATGATGGCAGTATACCTGTGCCCGGGTCGGCGGGCTCGGAGACGGGGAGTAGAGAGAGGAGAGAGCGGCAGACGTTTTGGGAGAGTACGTTTGGGAAGGAGAGTTTGCGCATGCCCCGCCCTCTAGCTGCGGATGTGTTTGGCGGCTCCCTGGATATCGGGGCGATGGGTGCGTCGCCGCCTACGGAGCGGGGGTTGAGTAGGGAGGGGAAGGGCGGGAAAGGGTTTTTGAGTGGTGTGAGTGGGGTGTTGAGGAAGAAGGGGGGAGGAGAGAAGGAGAGAGAGAAGGAACAGGAGAAACAACGCGCGAAGGCGGAGAAGGAAGCTGTTAAGGAGGGAGAGAGGGAGAAGGAACGGGAGAAGGAGAGGGAGAGGAAGGAACGGAATAAAATTACCCGCGAGAGGAACGGGCAGGGGGAGGAGAAGGGGAGGGAGAAGGAGAAGGGGAAGGGAGCTGCTGAGTGAGTGGGATGGGTTGGTGGGTTAGAGAGCGATTTTTGAGCATTTGTTGATTTCCTCCGCTCTTTTGTACGGGGTGTTGAGAGGAGCGGGGCGAGCGAATAAAGGGATGATTGGGTTGAGAGACACAAAGCAAGCATTGCACACATACACACTCTGCCGCGAATCGGGCATGACCTATTGGTAGTTTTTAATGGTCTGCAAAACATGGGAATGATGTCTTTTTTGTGTCTATTTTTGGAGAGCGGGGGGTTGATTTGTCTGGAGAGGGGGATTGTGGTGGTGGCACTCGTTGTATTTGTCGTGGGGAATTCTGATGTTTGCACACATATTTGGTGGGAGGGGATGGGAGGGTTGACTATAGACATAGAGAGGGGTAAAATCTTGTGTTTTTTGTCTATTTTTGTAGGGGAGAGGGAGAGGGTGGAAGACGGAGTGAATTAACATTAAAATATCCATTTATCTACTTCATATACTTCGTTTTGTGAGGTGCTGTAATTATTCATTTGTCTCCTTTATCCACTTATTCGTGAGGCGTTCTAACTATTCCCTTCTTGGCAGCCCTCTTTCCCAAAGAGGCATTTCTAATGTTGGTCCAATTTCTGCCAGCCTCGTCCCCCCTGCATGCGCCGCCTCCCTACACGACCTCATCTCTAGACGCACGCAGCGACTGTGCGCGCGCCTTCAATTTTGATTTTGCAATTCCATCTTCCAATTCCATCGCGCTGGGCCAACTTTGCGCGACGGAATAGGGAGCTGTTTTATGCGACGCTCCTAACTCTAGGAGTGAGAAACGGCTTTCTCACACGAGAGAGACGACATGGCGGTAGCTGTAGCGATGGATTCTTCCGTCGTCAAGCTTCCTGTGGTGGATAAGGAAGTCAAGAGGCTCTGGATCACGAAATTGAGTCTACGCTGCATCGCGGCGGTTCTCAGTCTCGTCGTCGTCGGGTGCTGCGCTGGGACTTATTTCGGGAACCCCGTGTTACTGGGTCCAGTAAGTTATCCCCCCATATCATGAACTGGGGAAGCACTTCTTTCTAACCACCTTCACACAGGCCGCCGCCGCGCTGGTATGGAGTATCGCCGAGGGAATCACGCTGTTTGTCCGTCGGCGAACGTACAAGGGAATCCACCCCGGTGCCTGCGTCGGCGTCGATCTCATTCTCTGGCTTGTGCTGGGGACGATGGCGGGGTTGCAGGCATTTGTGTTATTCGATGGGAACGTTATATCTGGGCCGCTCGATTCGCTCTATACCATTGCTGGAGTCTGTGGGTTGGTCGTAACGTATGATACTACTACGGGGATATGTGTGGGATATAGAGACTAACCTGTCCTTGATAGAGCTTTACTTATCGCACTCTTCATCATAGCTTGTATCGAGACGCACCGCCGGCGGAAGGGAGGTGTGCCAGATGCTGCAGTTCCGTACTACCCAGACCAGCAGCAGGGCGCATTCAACCAGCATCAACCCGTCTTGAACCCAAATCAGCAGCCTGGAGCATTCAACCCTAATACGCCCTTCAACCCAAACCAGCAGCCCGGGGCATTCAACCCTCACCAACCTCACGCCCCCTTCAACCCAAACCAACAGCAGGCCAACCAACAGCCAAGCGCCTTCATCCCCAACTCCCAACCAACAACATTCACCGCAAACCCGTACCCCACAACTTTTCCCCCTACCTCCCCCTTCCCCGCCCACTACGCTCAACCACAGACACAGACGCCCTCCCCCCAATCCACCACCACTCAGCCATTCGGACAAGGCACATTAGCGCCATCGCAGCCTCCCCAATGGGTTGGAAATTCGACGCCGCAGGGGCAGTATGAAATGTCTAGTTCTCCGGCGCCTCAGGCAGCTAGAATCTTCAATGGCGGACCTCCTCATGCAACAGGGGGATTTAACAACGCACAGCAGCAGGCGCAGCACGAGTTAGCAGGAGGCACCCCGGCGCCGGGGGGGTTCACCCAGATTGATCCGCAGCAGATGTCACAGTATGCCAACAAAGCGGGGAGTCCGCCACCATTGTATGAGATGTACGTGCGACCTACCGGTGCAGAAGGGGGCGGGGGGGCGTCGCATGAGATTGGGGGTGCGAGGTAGGGAAATTAGGGGTAAGAGAGGGTCAAGGGCGGGGGGCAGAAGGGGGAAAGGAGGAGGAAAAGGCGGGCTGGAGTATAATATGATACCCTAAGAAATTGTAGGCGGCCGAGATATGTGTATTCGATTTTTGTCTAGCCGCGGAATGGCTGTGTGTGTATATTTTTGTAGTAGGGGTTTCTGCTCAGCAATAAAAATACCCAGGTTATTTTCTCAAGTAGAGAAAAGAAAGTCTACACAAATCTCAGCTGAAACGGGTGATTAGCAATGCAATATCTCAGTAACCAATCTTACCTCGTCCATCTGGCTTCACCTCACAGCGAGGCTTCAGCGCCTCGCCTATACTCCCCAAACCACACATCCCCAAACTTCTCCGGCTGTCTCTCCTCCCTATAACACTGATTATCGCACAGCCGCACCATAACCTGCGGCATCACCTTCGGCGTCTGTACCCCCGCATATTCCCCCCACCAAGAATTCTCTTCATCAGGCATGTATTCGTCCATCCGCATGTACCGCTGCTCCTTCGGCACAGGAGGTTTCCACACCAATGCAGGATCTGTGTCCCCAAAACTCTCGGGCTGATCCTTCTGTATCCGCTTCCACGCGGCGACCTGCAGAAGCCATCTGATTTTCTTCTCCCACGAGAGCACGGCTGCGTGGAATTCCCGGCTGAGGATGACGTTGAAGAGCTTTTCCACATGGGGCTCTGCTTCCTTCAAGGTAGGATCTGAGCTGTACAACTTGTAGAATTGACGTAAGCGAGGTACGTCGTCAAAGTCGACGGTTTGCACCGGGGCATCGCCTAGTAAGCCAAAGAGACCAGATGCTAGAGCGGCTGCTTTGTCGACATGCAGCGAGATGGCTACTAGAGTCAGGTATATGGTTTGATCCTCGGCAAAAGTCACGATGTGATAGATATCCTCTGCCCTTTCGTCTTGCACTTCGGTAATGGGTATGCTTGGGGTTGCCGATGCCACGGGCTTGGAGTCAGATGGTGGTGAGTTATTAGTAGTGGTGGCAGTATCTATCATCAACTCTCCCACATCGAAGGGATGGATTACATCTCCAACGAGGGATATCCGCATGCCATAATCCCAGAGTGCCCTATAGATGAGCATCACCAGCGGGGTCTCATCATAACCAGGAACATAAGCATCATAGACCTGGTAAAACGCGTGATTCCTCCTCCGCGTCCAGTTAAGGTGAAGTGCCAAATCAACCTTGGGCTGGAGCCATATCGTCTCTAGACTAGTATCGTCCTGTGACTTTTGGTGCTGGCCCCATTCGAAGACCGTCTGGCGTGCTTCACGGCTGACTGCGGCAACGTAGGGCACACGGGCGTTTTTAAAAGTGGTCCGGTTGGGCCAGCAGGCTTGACGAGAGCGTTTGCCGTCGAGGAGGGTATAGGGGATGTCTTCTTCTGCGATGCGGCGGGGGAGACAGTGGAACCAGATGAGACAACGGAGTTCGAGAGGGAGACGGCTGAATTGAGGAAACGAGTCGCGAGTGCTCATGCTGAACTTACCGTGAGGCCAGTTGAGATGGAAGGGATTGACGATGTAAAAGATGAGAGGTAGACTGCCTTGGTACCCCCTTGGTGGGTATGGGGTTCCGAATGACTCAGCGGCTAAACTAACGATCCCT
This sequence comes from Pseudogymnoascus sp. VKM F-4519 (FW-2642), assembly GCA_000750935.1. Lineage (NCBI taxonomy): Eukaryota > Fungi > Ascomycota > Leotiomycetes > Thelebolales > Thelebolaceae > Pseudogymnoascus > Pseudogymnoascus sp. VKM F-4519 (FW-2642). Next base: position 68,951 of record JPKD01000640.1, read on the forward strand.
GTTCTTCGCCATGACATGCGTCTTGCAACGGCACTCAACTTAAGGAAAAGCTGCGCTCATGCCATATGCGCTCACATCCCTAATGATGCTCCTAGTCAATCTATCATACGACAAATTCAGACGAGCTTGGCGTAGTGAGGTCATATCGCCCTGCAAGTATTTAATGTTCTTGGACCCCTCCCTGGACAAAGCTTGCACTGCCACCTTTTGCTCTCTTATATTACTTGGCTCCGCAAGTCAACTTTCTAAGCTTGATCGAACAACGCAGTCCTTCGACGATCGCTTATTTAAGCCGGCCTTAAAAAATACCCCCTACATCTGTTTTAACCTTCATACTCAAATACTAAAACAAAACGAAATGCTGCAAAACTCAATGGCGACTTTCCATCCCTTCCCCCGCCTTACCCTCGAACTCCGCATCCAGATTTGGGGGTTCGCGACAGAGGATCGAGTTCTCAGAGTCAGAAAAACATGGAATCACAACCAAGGTTATTGGTCTCGTACAGTACAGCAAAACAGCGACTCACGAAACACCTAGAAAAGTGCAAGGTATTGAGCGACAAATTCTATGCGACAAACTCAGATAGGCTTAGCATAGTGAGGTCAATCCATCCTGCAAGTATTTAAATGTTCTTGGACCCCCTCCCTAGACAAAGTGTGCACTGCCACTGTCTAAGCTCATTCATTCGACACCGTTGTCCGGCGCTTATTTAAGCCTGCTAAAATTAACCTGCTGCGACTTTTTAACCTTCATACTCAAATACCAAAAATACTCAAAAGTCAATGGCGACTTTCCATCCCTTCCCCCGCCTTACCCTTGAACTCCGCATCCAGATCTGGGGATTCGCGACGGAGGATCGAGTTCTCAGAGTCAGAAAAACATGGAATCACAACCAAGGTTATTGGTCTCCCACCGCAGTACCAGCTGTAACTAGAGCATGTTCGGAATCCCGCGAACATTGCAGCTACCGAAAAGCCTTTATCATTAACTCGTCTCCACGCTACCCACTGCAGTACCAGCTGTAACTAGAGCATGTTCGGAATCCCGCGAACATTGCAGCTACCGAAAAGCCTTTATCATTAACTCGTCTCCACGCTACATTTGGGCGAACTTTGATTGCGACATTATACAGATGAGAAGCAGACTACTAGCAGACAAAAATATCCTAGAAAGAGATGAGGTTAGGCATTTGAGGATTGAGTTGGTGAATGAACAGGGGTTGGATGAGTCAGAATTTTTCTACTACAACCACGTTCACAAACTCCCCGATTTCCCTAAGCTAGAGAGCTTTAATCTCTTAGTGAGTGATGGGTTGTGGCCGCAGTGGACAGACTTTATTAAAGAGACGTACTGGGGAGCGTCAATTACGACGTTATACAGATGAGAAGCGGACTACTAGCAGACAAAAATATCCTGGAGAGAGATGAGGTTAGGCATTTAAGGATTGAGTTAGTGAATGAACAGGGGTTAGATGAGTTAGAATTTTTCTACTACAACCACGTTCGCGAACTCCCCGATTTCCCTAAGCTACAGAGCTTCAATCTCTTAGTAAGTGATGGGTTGTGGCCGCAGTGGACAGACTTTATTAAAGAGACGTACTGGGGAGCGTGTCCGAGGGGGAATGTTCGGATTATGGATAGGAGGACAGGGGAGTGGATTGATGAGGAGACGAGCGGGGCGTACCATGACTACCGTGATAGTAATGGGGGGGAAAACGATAATTATACGAGGGTGGTGGATGATGAGGAGGAGGAGGAGGGGAGGATGGAAGCGATGAAACGGCTGGAGATGCCGCTGCCGAGGATGGACTTGGATTATTGATGGTACCTATACTATCACTATAACGAATCAATAGCACTGTAATAAAAGAACAAAGTACTGTTATATATGTGGTACAGTACTCCTTACAGCACCAAAACCACTACCGTACTGGAAAAATTTTAGTTACTGTAGAAGTTACGCCACGAGGGAGATACAATACCGTAAAAATCGCCATACTGTGATATTTACAGTACGGCATTCCTGTTATTCGAGGGGCACGTGCTCAAAAACAGAGACTACAGCCTTATTATATCACATCAAATATAATATGCTGATCATTCACGTGGACTGACTGTTAACTAGACTGGCTGTTTAATACGACTTATTATTTACTAAAACCGACTCTTCGACCATCAACTACAGTATTGCTACCACCCCAAAGTTCACTAATATTTATCCAAAGAGAGCCGTAAAACATCATCTTACGCTCCGGCCATTTCAAGTCTGTCAACCAACTCTAGATGGCCTCCCTTAGCTGCCGCCTAGGGCGCAGTCAGACTACAATTCCATACCGTAGCATTAACATCAGCCCTTGCTGCTAACAGTCGTCTGTTAACCACCTCTAGATAACCTCCCTCAGCTGCCGCTCCGATACTAGGAAAATATTAATCCTTACTTACCCTACCTTCTAACTTTAAACATCTTGATTCAACTCCATAAATATAATAATCCACACATCTTCCAATTTTGTGTTTTTTGTTCAAAATCAATAGTCCCACGCCCACATCGTATTTTGCTTGGCCGCCCACGACGCCGATGACGACGCGTATTAAGCACTGGCACCTCAACCCCACCATATATCAACCACCCCTCCTCCTCCCCCACCCTCTACCT
>JPKD01000641.1:0-12406 GCA_000750935.1 Pseudogymnoascus sp. VKM F-4519 (FW-2642)
CCTCCCCACACCAGTTCCCCATCCCCCTTCCCGCCTCCCCACCACTATCCCTTCCCCCTACCCACCTCACAATGACCGACCCCGACGACAAAACCTTCGCCATAGAATATGTCTGCGCCTCGCGCATGCACCACTCCCTCACCATCCCCGGAACAGAGACCCGCAAGCCCTTGAAAGTCACATATGCGATAGCGGGGTTAGAAAATGATGACGCGCCGACTGTGGTGTTTATATCGGGGATGTATGGGATGAGGTGGGTTGCGCTTCTTTGGCATGCGGTGGCGATGAGGGTGGGGGTTAGGTTGGTTTGTGTTGATCGGTCCGTATTCTTTCTCATTTAAACCCTCTCTCCTTAAATGAACTCTTGTTTTCCGCATCCCCCTACTATACTAACACCCCCCAGCCCCTCGTTCGGAGGCAGCACCCCCGTCCCCCTCTCCGACCGTCTAGAAACCTGGCTCCTCACCCTCCCAGCTCTAGTGGAACACCTGCGCTGCACACACATCGTCCCCCTCGCCGCCTCAGCAGGAACAATCTACCTCCTCTCCACCCTCCACACCCACCCCCACCTCCTTTCAGATGCCCCTGCCGCGGATTGATTTGGATTATTGATAGTACCGATACTATCACTGTAACGATCATTTAATAGCACTGCAACTCCAGTGGCAATATCCCCTGTGATGTATTGCGAGAACAGGGCCCGAATACTAATTCCTGATGTCGCACTCCTCAAATATTTTGTCCCGGAGCAAGGGTGTGTTTGTGACCTTGAATCTACGTCAGAGGCAAGTACGTCAGGAAAAGGTGGTCCATACCCATACCTGGAGTTTACAGCATACAAGTCGCATTAGCATTTTCTAACGGGAAAGTCACGCTCTGGAACTCTAAAACAGGAGAGATTGGCCACATACTCGGGTATGACGGTCGATCTTGTGTTACAGGAGCGACATTCTCACCAGACGGCAAATTAGTAGCGGTCATATTTAGGGGCAGTGTTACTCTCTGGGATTAGGTCAGACTATAGCAGTAGATGTGTTGCCTCCAAATAGAGTGCCCCGTGGGCCGTCAAAGTGATACAACATAAGCACTATCTTATTCCAAAGGGCCCGGTTCCGCGGACTGATCGGCTCCGGCAGGATGAGACTGCACCAATCAGACTGTTGGATGTTCTGGCCGGTACTAGCCAGTTCTGCTGGAAACCACCCGTCGTTAGAACGCAATTGTGCCCTTTCCTGGTAGGAGTCACGGGTATCCTGGCTCATAGTGGCCCATTCTTCAACGAGCTGACGCCGCCTAGTTACTCGAGAGGTCTGTTCCTGGCTACTGCCGTCACAGGGCATCGCGTTTTCCTAGACACACGAGTTAGGTCTATGATTCATTTCACTCTTGGCCTTGTGGAAAGTAGAGTTTCAAACCTCAAGAAACAATTGCCAGCCCTTCACCACCTCTTTAAAGGCATCTATACCGAGGATTGGATTATCGTGACATCGAATATGTGAAGGAATACCACCAGGCCAGAATTTTTCAGGGTCTGTCATTTTCTACAGACGGTTCAATAGACTTTGAGTTTGCATGTAAAAAATTGACATGAGAGTCCTTAGTATTGAACATGAGGGTGGAGTTGGCTAGGCACTAATTAATGATAGGGGTCACGCTACTGTCGGTCGCGGCGGCTAGATCTAGAAGGTGATCCTTCGCTCTCTACGTACAATTATGGAGTAATTAAAGCTGCGGCTAGAGGCAGCACGATGGTCCTCAATATGCGAAGATGTCAGTTTTTGCGTTTTGGTGAGGGTCATATTAGACTTACATTTTAAGCTAGTTATATATATATGGTCGTACGATGGGTTTACCAATAATGGAACCTATCTCCCTTACAGCTAAGGGTGGCAGGGTGGTTTCTTAGACCGTAATTAAACTTTAACTCCTCTCATGGCGTACTTGGTCTAATAGCGTACTTGACCTTCAAATGCCGATCAAACATTTCAAGCACCTCAGCGTACTCCGCGTTGTTTCCAGAATCAGCCTCCTGCATCCTCAACTCTGCATAATCCCGCGCCGTCATGTTAGTCCCGAATTCTTCTGCACTATCATCCGCAGCATTGTTGAGTAGCCATTCCACAGCCTTAGTAGCTGCATGATCAGCAGCCCAGTGCAAAGGCGTCCTCCCGGCCTTATTTCGTGCGTTTATATCAGAGACTTTGACTAGCAGCTCCAAGCACTCTGGGCTGTTCCAGCTGGCTGCAGTGTGAATCGGCAAGCTGCCTTTTATCAACGACAATAAAGGGTCCGCTTGGAGCTCTAGTAAAAGCACCTCTACGATATCTCGCCTGCCGCCCTTGGCCGCCTTGTGCAATGCCGTCTCGCCTCCCTCACACTGCTCATTGACGTCTGCACCGTACTTCTTAAGGAGGCGGATCACGTCGACGCTACCGCAACGGGCGGCGGTGTGGATAGGCGGTTCGTTGTTCTCGCGGAAGTCGCTATACTTTCGTACATCCGCGCCAGCCTTCAGCATCGACTCGACTACTGATGCATCCTTTCCCGAGCAAGCTTCTGCAAGAATCGTAGCATCACCCCCCACAATTGTGTGACATGTAGCATTTGGATCTGCACCTGCATCTAATAGTCGATTTACCACCATCAGAAACCCCCCTCTCACGGCCCAGAACAACGCAGGCCCTGAATCTAAGCCTTCTTCTAGGGCCTTTACGTCGGCACCAGCGTCTAGCAGTCGGTTCACTAAGTCTAGGTTTCCGTTCTTAGCGGCCATCGAGAGCGGAGCCATCATCCCTTTCCGGCCGTTTACGTTCCTCCACAGATTGGGGTCTGCACCGTGTCCTAAAAGGAAGTTGGCCATGGGAATATTTGAGCAAAACACGGCGGCTTGAATTGGGCTGCCAGAGAGGGCCACATCGCTTATGTATTCTGTAGATAATCCAGCCATCATGTTGACATTCGTTCCGGCAGCGAGAACGATTTTCAATATGTCGATGTGGTCGCCAAGCACTGCTGCTTGCGCAGGGCCGCCATAAATGCCAGTGCTGTCCTCTAGCGAAGCACCATGATCGATGAGAATCTGGACAATATCTTTATATCCTTCGTAGGCCGCAATTTGCAATGCTGGTCCGTCGTCACCACCCGCATTTACATTAGCACCGTGAGTAAGGAGCAGCTTTACCATTTCAGGGTTGCATGCCCTCGTGGCCATTGTCAGCGCAACAGAACTCCCCTCCCCAGCCTTTGCATTGATATCAGCGCCTTTATCAATCAACTGTTGTGCTATCCCAAGGTGTCCATTTGCACAAGCCTGAACTAAGGCAGACTGCGAGCAATCTTCCGCCCCCAAGGACCTGGCAATTGGTGTCCTTGTTTCCGACTTAGCACCTGTACCAAGCAAGTCTTCAACGAGATCCTCATAACCAAGAGCGGCGGCGTAATTTAAAACATCGTCAGGAATGAACTCGACGAATATCTTCAGCATATCACGGTCTAATGTTGTTTTGCTAGCTTCTTCTAAGCCACCTCGCGCAGTCATCCGACTTGCTTTTGGCAACATCAAGGCCACGCAGTCTTTGTAGCCTCGCGATGAAGCCGCTTCGATCGGATTCACATCAAAATACTTAGAGTAGTATTGGTTAGGACTAGCGCCGCCATTAATTAGCACTCGCACAACTTCAAGATAGTTCCGTCGAGACGCTTCAGTTAACGCCGTGACATGGAACAAATAATTTGCATATGCGCCATGTTCGAGTAATACCTCCACAATTTCAGCATGTCCTGAGGCCGATGCAGCGATGATAGGGACATGATAGAGCCCACCGCCAGAATTCACATCTGCTCCTGCCTTAAGCAAGGCACGGACGATACCAATGTGGCCGTTGCATGCTGCTGCCTGGAGGCCGGTTTTGTGAATTTCCCCCACCGCGTTACAGTCTGCACCGGCTTTTAGAAGTGCTAAAACGAGAGGCTCAAGACCCTCCGAACTCGCATAGTATAGCGGGGATGGACACGTCTTGCGCTGGAGATCGGGCTGTCTCCATGGTTTGCTCGGGTCAAATAACTTACACCAGTTCCTGTATGGTTCAGTCTGCCCATTGTCTCGGAGAAGCTGCAAAACAAGGAGTTCTAGGCTCGTCTCCTTTGATGCCTCTTGGTAATGATACAGCCATACTTCTGCAGCGTGCCTCGATAGCGGACGATCTTTTTGTACCTCTTCAGTAAGGGCTTCCTGTATGCTTAGGATATATGCTAATGAGGTTCTAGCTACGAAAGCGTGCACCTGGGGCTTGTTTGCGAACAGAGCCGTATGGCGCATCCGTAAGAAGAATTCTTCTGATAGCAAATATTCTCTCACGGTGTAGTGTGCCAAACGGAGTTCGATAACCGTTTCATGGGTACCATTACGACCTCTTAAGCAAGTTGTAGTTGTCGCGACAAGTGATGTGCACATTGCCGGAATCTCTATGGTTGGATCTAGAACCCGCAGATCCTCGTCATAGACTGGTCCACCCTCGGCTTCTAAGTCAACGGCGAGGACTTCTGCAGCTTCGCCGATCTCGAGAGGCCTTGGAGAGGTAGCAAGCCACATTAGAATCTTAACGGCATACTCCCAGTGGTCCTCATCAATACCGTCGATAGTTAATGCGTAGGTCTCCGAGAGCGATTTCGGTAGCGCTTTGAGTGCTTTTCTTATGTTTTTGATTGTAATGCACTTTCCAAGTATCCCGAGCTGGCAATGGACCCATCGGAACATACCACCGGCGCCGCTAATAAGAGAATCTTGTATCTCCATTCGTAGGCTGGCGGGCCATTTAGAGAGCTTAGGGTGGGTTCTTAATTGCTCTTGGACGAAATTGTAAATATCACCGCCCACGTCTTCACTTCTAGCTTCAACGGTATATGTAACCTTCGAGTCAAGAACGGCGCTAATATCTCCACTACGTCTACTTGCCAGAAATATGCGCAAGCCATCTTCTTGGAAGGATAGGATATCATCAAGGATTTCAAGTAACTCTCCTTGATCTAGACACTCGTCGAGCCCATCTACCACAAGATAAGTATCATCATACTCTTCCGCAATACCTCGCAAGATCTCAACAAGGTCATGTGTCGTAGGCTGAGGAATTCCATCTCGATAAACCGCCAGCTCATCGCCATCGCTACGGTAAGTGGTCCTGAAATGTTTTCGAGCGCAACGTGATAGTGCTTTGGGCGGTTTTCCTCGCCACATCGAAAGTTGCGACACTAATGAGCGAAGCATGACTTCCGATTTGCAAGTAGTCTCGTTGCTGAAATCAAAGTAGAAGTATGCCAACGCCGCGTCGTGAATTTGGATATTGTGGGACTTGATGTGCTCTATGACAACCGAACTGAGGACGCTCTTCCCGCACCCCGGTATCCCATGGAGCCAGAAAGATGCCGTGGGGCCCTTATGCCATACTCCGTACTCGCTTCCATCAAGGAGCCAAAGCCCACTATCCTTCGCTCGCTTCTTGCAGACGTCGTTGTGCGGGACAGAAGGATCGGGGGATCTCAGCCACTCCAGCATCACCTGCAGGTCTTCCTGTTCGGATATGTGGAAATTCGAGCGCCGATAGTCAAGTATCCTGTCTTTCAGCTCTCTTGTGTTCCTCTGGATCTCCACAATGGCCGCCGTAGAATCCGCGACAAGACCAAATTCTATAATGCCCTTCATGCGGTGTATGCTCCCAAGCGCCTCCTTGACATCGCGTTCTCGCAGTGGCCAGAGTAACTGTTCACCTAGCCGCTGCCACTTGGTGACTGGTTTACGCAGCCGATCCTCAAGTTTTTGAAGGTCGCTTTGGAATTCAGAGATCGGTCCGTCGTTGGCGCTCATATTCTTTAAGGAGGGCAGATTTACCTCGCTCCCGGCATCGTTGTTGTCGTCGACCAAATGGATAAGTTGCTCAATGACATTGCGCAGGGATTGTGTTTCCCGAAAGATCTGCAGAACCTCTTTCTGCGCTCCCTGGAAGCCGCGACGATAGTCATAACAGAGAGAGATGATACTACCACTGACCTGCGCGATTGCTATTAAACTCGCTGCTACACTTAGGGGGTCCGCCATGCTTGTTCGTGTGCGGCAAAGATACAGCTCTAGGAAAAGCGACTTCAAGCTTTGAGCAGGAGAATTTGGGGGTTTAGTTTGTGGTCATGGTGCAAGAATGGATGCGTATGTGGTGGTTGAGGCTGTGCGCTCCCTCGCAATGCCAAGGTTAGATATGCAGCATAAGTTGGGGTAAGATTTATTAATAGCCACAATTTCTCGAGGGCATCTAGTTTTGTACTTGTACCAGAGCCCACAACCCACGAACCCCGGAGGATAGGGTGGTAACGATCACCAAATAAGGGGCAAGGGCAGCGAGGCTCACCTACTAGGCCAGATGGCACTAGTTTAACTATTATCTAGAGGATTACTTGAGATCAGTAGATTAGTAGATTAGTAGATTAGGTAGGCGACCACTAGCGAATACCTACTGTTATATATTTTTTGCTATTTTTTATCTCGTTTTAGGCTAGAAATGTTATAGTTATACAAACATTGAAACATGGAGAGAGAGAGAGAGGTATATGAGAGAGATTACATGGGGGTTTGTTCTTAGTGTATGTGTGGCGATTCGCCAGGATGATGGAAAGGATAGTTGATCAACGACCCTTTATTTAACTCCTACTCCTACTCATATCTACATCCACAACCCAGGCCACAATCGCACATCCACGCATCCCATCCTGTGCACAATCCCCCAACCACCCACCCACTCATACAACCCCCCCATGTAGCACAGCCCCTTCCCCTAGTCACATTCTACCATTGTAAAACCGACAAAAAAACACCGACACCGCCTATGTCCTGTATCCCATGTGTGTTCTGTATGCCACATGTATGACCTATGCTCCAATGATGCCAGTGGTGATAGTATACAGTCTAAAAGACCCGGTCCATCTCTTTCTCTACCCTCCGCCGTATCTCCAGATAGAGCAAAGCGAGGGGTGGGTGGGGTAGTGATGGACACACAGCGCCATACCTTGCCTGCCTTGGGGCGTGCGTAATCCCATAATGAATAGTGGCGATACGCGGGGTCCTAGCAACAGCTGCGCGCGCGCGGCAAAGGATGCTGGGTATGTGCATGTTGTATCCAAAATACGTTGCATCAAGGTAGGGAGGCGGGCGGACCGCTGGATGAGGACGGGACAGCAGGACAGGGACGCAGAACCGCTTACAGACCATGCTCGGTCATCTTGTGGTACGTCTCATACGGCGTGCAAGTCCCCAGCGCGCGACGCATGTGCACATTGCAGATCTGCATTCCGTAGACGTAGCTGGCGTTTACCCATCCGAAGCTGTGTTGTTTGTTAGCTTCATTCTCAACCATCAAATAAAAGAAAAGAAAACAAAAGAAAAAAAACTCACCCCTCCTTAGCAACCCCCTTAAAATCCAACCCCTGATTCCCGTACTCGGCATCCACACGATGCGGATCCACAGGGCGCGTAACATCATACTTCTCCACCACCACGCCGTTATAATCCACAAACGCCTTCGTAATCATGTACAACCACTTATACGCCAGTCTCTCCGCCACATCCTGGTGTCCGTATCTCTGCAGTCCCGTCCACGCCAACATCTGCTGCGGCGCCCATCCATACGGATAATCCCACTGCCGATTCGGTCTCTCGAGGCCGATCTCTCCGCGACTATGGCGGGTACCAGACAACAGACCCCCGGCAGCCTCAAGGATTGGAATAGCCTGCGCGACCATCTGCTCGCCCTGTTTCGGCGACGCGAGACCAGCCCACATGGCCCAGAAAGTGGTGGCGGACTCGTAGGTCTGCTGCTGCTGGGAGACGGTGTTGTAGTCGAAGAACATGCCCTTCTCCTCGTTCCAGAGGTACTTATTGATCGCCTTCTTGCGCGCGCGCGACGCGCGGTCCCACAGCGCCGACGTCTCGAGCTGGCCCGCTACCATGTTACCTGTGCAGAACTCGGCGGGGACGGCGAGCTTGTCGTCGAAGTGGACGCGGATGATGCGCGCGATGTCGACTTCGTACTTGTACAACAAGGAGTTGAGATCGATGGTGGCGAGGTCGGCGCACGTGCGCTCAAGGCGGTACGACGTGTCATGCCCCGACTCGCGGACCGCGCGGTCGTGCATGAAGTACTCGTCGAGTTCTGGCTCGAGGATCTCGCGGTTGTTGAAAGCCTCGACGAATTGGTCAAAGGTGAGGTTGTGCTTCTTGGCGTACGGCTCGAGGATGTGAATGAAGTGCGAGGCTTCGGTTTCGGGGGGGACGCCCAGGCCCTCGGGACGGTAGCGCGAGAGGCCGGTGATGGGGTCGTGGCGGGGCTCGGCGGTCCAGACGCTGCGGTATTCCTTGATGGCGGCGAGGGTGGCGAGGCGGAGGAACTCGCGCGAGCCCTTCTCGTGCTGGATCTTGTCGTAGACGCGGGAGGCCATGTCGGTGAGGAAGGGCGGCTGCGAGCGGCACAGGTAGTATGAGCGGTTCGCGTTGAGGATCTTGCCGTAGTGCTTGATGCAGAAGCAGAAGTTGATGACCATGGCCTTGGCGAGGTCGACTCGGCCGTTGACAATGAGACCGAGAGACTCCATGTAGCTATCCCATCCGTACAGCTCGTTGAAGCGACCTCCAGGCACGACGAAAGGCACACCTCTCAGTGTCATCTTCTGGGTGCTAGGATCGCGGAACTCCTCCATCGCCAGAGCGAGAAGCCCTGGTTTCGCGTTCATATCGCGAACACTTTCAGGGGTGATCTTCTCCGGCAGCCACTGGACATCCAACCGGACTTCCGGTCTGTCCTTGGCCACCTGGGTGTAGTACTCGAACTGCTCAGGTGCGCCTCTCGGGATATAAATCCTGGGTCTCGGGTCATCCGTCCAGTCCTTGGGGTCCCTGCCAGCAATCTCAATGACGTGTCCATCAATGCGCCTGGTTAACCTATCCCAGAAAGTGTCCTTAATGAGGCGGGTCAGACGATTCACTGGGTTCTCATTCAGCCTCGACTCGTCCAGGACGATCATATGCCGACCGGCCTCCTTGGCCAGTGACAGTTCCTGGAGGAGATTGGAGAGCATGTATGTGCCGCGGATATCATGGCGTCGGAAGCCATTGGAAGTGACGGTTCCGAGGGAGATGACCTGAAAATAATGTTAACCTCCGTAGTCGGAGCTGGTATAGAGCGGGTTGGAGCTACCTTCGGGCCATTATCCTCGATGGTGATTTGGAAGTTATTGTCGGTGTCTTCCTGCTTCTGCAGGTTCTCGAGTGTGCTGTCGACGTTGATCAGGAACTTGAGTTGTCCGAGGGTGCTCTCATCTGTAGTTGGTGAGCAGGTAGTCAGGGTGGCGGTATAGAGGCAACTTACCATGGCTACCACGGCGAGCTGGCAGTTCGGACAGCGTGTCCTCGCGGACTCGTGAGGCAGCGTAGTTCTAGATCTCGAATCAGCTACTACACTCATCACACAGTATATCCCACAAATACGCACGGTAGAAAAGGTCGACTGTCTCCGCGGGTTCTGGTGAGCGGTGTTCTTCAGACCGTAGTAGGCGTCGGCAGGGGCGTATTCGCCGATCTCGATTGAAACACGCCTGGGCTCGTTTGGTGATCCGTTACCGTTTGACTCGTTTGGTTTATTCCCATCTGTCGTGCTCATCGTGAGGGGGATTGTTGGGGGTGAGGACTGTGGCGATGCCGGAGGCGTTGGTTTCGTCTTTTTTGATGTTGGTGGTCTCGGGTGTGGAAGACGTCACAGGCAGGACCGGCTGGCGGCAGTGTTCAATTAAGCAATGGGGGAAAGAAATACTCTGCTTTGTTGATGCCGATATGAGGTGGAAAAGAGAGTGGCGGTGGAGTAAAAGAGTTTATCTGGGGGATGTGGTCAGAAGATAAGAGGAGGGAAGAAAGAAAGTAGGGAAGTCTTTCATGGGATAAGCTATGGGCTGGTTATGGGCTGGTGTGATTTTATTTTGGGAGGTGTGACAGTCACTGTGTGGGTGGTGGAGGGTGGTTGTGGGAGACAGGTAGCTAAAAAAGCAAGGGTCTATGGTTCAAGTACCTGGAGAGTACAAAGATTGGAGTACAGATAAGCAGTAATAAGTAGCAATACAGACAGTCACTCCGAGGTCACTCAGTCACCCCCATTCTTCGCATCGTCTCTCACCGTCATAACTGTGGATAATCATACTAATCATACCGCTATTAGAGCAATGTACCCCCATACTATAAAGAAGCGCTAGAGTACATTGGTGTTAAATCCGTTAAATCCCCACTTGGCGGGTCTGAAAGGAAAGGGTTACTATTACTCTAAGAGGACTAAGAGGACTTTACTATTCTACTAAGAACTAAGAAGACCAACTGCGGGCTTGTCAGTGGTATAAGTGGTAAGTGGTATAAATGCTAAGTTTGTGGCAAGTCGGCGGTAAGTCAGTGACCATTTCCAGTGATCATTTTTGCATCTTGGCGGCTGAACAAGTGGTAACTATTAGTGGTAGCTATTAGTTGGTGGTGGATATTAACTATTGTTAACTGTTACTCAGACACGGGGAAGCAATAAAAACTCATTAAACTCGAGTGGCGTTGCTAACGGGTCTCACTTTGAGACAGAGAGATGGCCGATGTGGTATAATGTTGTAGTATGCAATGCACAGAATATGCTTTGTGTATATGGTATGTGACTCGCAGCTTATCGTGAGATGCATGTTTTGTACATATGGGATTAGTCAGCTGAGCATACTGCGCTTCCTTTGTACACAGTAGTCTATACAGTGTAGATACTATATTATACTAACTTTATAGTAAACATAGTTATATCATCTTCTAAGCAGCAACTCAGCCTTAGCATCAGCCTCAGCCAAATTTACTTTTGTACGTACAGAACAATTCAGCACACCATAAAAGAAGCATCCATCCTCCCTACCCCGTCCCTGCCTCCTTCCCCTGTCTCATCCCCGGCCACCTTCCCTGCCTCCCTGCTCCCTGCCTCCCTCCTTACATGTACCCTATCCCGCCTCCACGGATCCCATCCCATCCCATCCCATCCCATCCAGTGGCGTGGGGGTTCCTCTCCAAGAAGCACGTCGCGTGCCCATATGAAATTTCTCAGTGGGAGTGGGGGAAAGGAGTTCATTTGTCCAGCGCTTGACTCAGTAGTAACTTCCCTTTCGAGTACCAGACGGCACTGTGCTGGTAGTAACTTACATACCAAACACCTGCTTGATAAGCTCCAAGAATAAGGAAATATAAGTAACTATCCCAATTATCCTCCGAAATTACATCATATCAACAAACAGCCGCTCCTAACCCACCGCGAATCCCTAATCCATGCTCCGCGCGGCTACATTCTCCATAACCCAAACTCCCCCATCGGAACTAATCCGTCCACCCACCCCGCTATGATGCCAAGACCCCGTATCAGGTACCCTGCCGGATATTGATTGATCCATCCACCCCGCCGCCGCCCTCCAGCCTTCCATCATTCCACGTCTGTATCTTACCAGCCACAAGTCCAGACCGTCGACAGGCAAAAAAGGCCAATGGGTTTATCGAGGCGTCCACTCTCTCACTCCATTGCCACCAACTCCTCCTGCTTCTACACCCTGTAACTCCCCACTTCTCCCCAAAGGCCCAGACCACAGTCCATTGATCGACCCCGCCATGGCCGTCTTCGTCGAGCTCCCCGACGACGACACCGCGCCCCAAGACGCCGCCGACGCGCGCTACGCCGCTGAATGCCAGGCGCGCGCCGCCTTCGAGACAGGAGGACTAAACACCCTCTCCATCGCTGATCAACCCGTCGAGGTCATAAATGCAAACCGCAACTCCATCACCGAAGTCTTCGCATGTTACCCGTTCGCCCCCCTCCCCCCTTCCTCTACCCAACAAACATCAGATACTAAACAAAAGCTAACATCCCCCCCAGCGCAGCAACAATAATAACCACCCACATCGACCTCAACACCCTCGACAGCCTCGCGCGCACCTGCCGGCAGATCCGCGAGAACCTGCTCCAGTTCCGGTCACAGCTCATCAGCCGCACGCTGCGCTGTAGCAACGATGCCGTGGCGCTGGATAAGAACCATACCCTGCGCTATAGGGCGAGGGCGACGAACTGGTATTTCGTGGAGGAGGATGGGGTGAATACGGAGGGGAAGGTGGGGGAGTGCGCGAGGGACTTGGTGGGGGGGTGTAGGCGGTGTGGGGTTGTTGTTTGTAGGGTACGTCTTATTTTCTCGTCTCTCTATTTCGCCTCCTTCTTCTTCTCGAAAACCGCGAGAAGCCTAGCAAGCGATAATGTGTTGGAGATTGGGTTATGGTTATGGTTATGGCTACATTACTAACACACACCCAGAACTGCGCAATCAAACC
>JPKD01000643.1:0-29131 GCA_000750935.1 Pseudogymnoascus sp. VKM F-4519 (FW-2642)
TGCACCCATCTGTATATACAGAATACGAGAAGCTATCCTCCTCAATTAGAAGCTCGTTAACGCCGTCTACTTCTACTTCTGCTCCTACTTCTGCTTTTTTCCAGCCCCGCTAAGCACCTAATAGCGCACTAAGCTCGTCGAAATATAGAGAGCTTATACTCTCTTTTGTAGTATCAAATAACCTACCGCTACGCCTTGTGGAAAGCCACTCATTCCGGCAATTAGTTCATCATCTAAACCCTACTGTTTTGACAGTATGGAAAGCCACTCATTCTGGCAATTAGTTCATTATCTAAACCCTACTGTTTTGACAGTAGGTAGAACTACAATCAGACGGGATTTATATCGTCTATTCTGCTATCATAAAGCACGGCTTTAAGTAGAGCTACAGCAGCATGTTATAAATGGTGGACGACTATCTATAACGACTGATACTTGGTCTGCTTAGAACTACTCTGAATACGCAGCAGTTACTATACACTAGATAAATGATAATTAGTAGATGAGAACTACGATACTTGACGTTATACACCTTTAAGAGCCGATCTACTCTAGTGAATACCTCGCTGAACAGATGATAAGTGTAACAGATGATTATAATATCACGCCTGCTATCTTCATAGTTACAAGAGATAATACGTCATCAAATATAACAATGCTATTAGAGTATGAGAGACTAGCATTAACAGCCCCTACTTCCTTGAAACAACTATAGGCTTTTAGAGCGAAAGCAGGAGACGTACGCTATATTAGGCATATTATCAACATTGCTGTTTAAGCTGCTTTAGCTTCCTTAAAGGCAACGCCTGACGAAAGGGTAGAGGCATACCGGCTTAAGGTTAGGGCTGCACGAATACTAACTAGAATATCAACTACTGCTAAATATGAAATTATGTCGGTTCTTATAAAGCTACGGCGCTATATATATGTGTTTTGGAACTGCCGTAGGTGGAAAGATGCCTTAAAGAATTAGTGTAAAGCTATAGGTATTCAAGTCCGTCAGTTAACACTTGATATGCCAGTCTGCTAGAGCTCGACTTATCAAATGATCGATATAGCTTTGAAGCTTTAGGCTCTAATTACAGCTTTATGTGCATTATAGCAACTTAATATTAGTATAAGGAATATTGCTTTAACAGCAATAGATTGGGCTACGCTACATGACTTATTGAAGCTATTCTATATCTTCGTCCGCCTAACTAAGAAGCTATAGGGCTCTTCTTACCTAACTCTTAACTACGCTGTTCCGCAGTATATGAGAATGATTAAGAAGCTTGAAGATATAGGACGTGAGCTACTAGAACAGAGCCCGATTGCTACTGCTTCTTTAATTGTATTAAAGAAGCTTAATGATTACTATACTCTAGCTACAAATCAGCAACAGAGTCACTCTACAATTGCTACAATCTGCGATCCTCGGTATAACTTTAACGTCTTTAATATCATATAGAAAGACGACAGCACACACTCAACTAGGAAGAATAGGGCAAGAGCGTAGTGGCAGGACTGCTTCTATTGATATTCAGGCTGCAAGTCTGATATTTAAGCGGCAAACGTTATTAATAGTATTAAAGCTAAGGATAAGGATCTTAATATAGAGCAAGCTACGAATATTAATATAGACTTAGAAGATGAGCTATACGTATCACAAAGCCGCCACGATATTAAGCTAGAATGGAAGCGATGGATGAAGGAGCCGACAGTTAGTAGGAATGTAGATATTCTTAAGTATTGGCAGAGTAAGCAATACCAATATCTATTAATTGCTTCTATTGCGAAGGATCACCTAGCTATTCCAGCTACCTCAGCAGACTCGGAACGAGTATTTAGTGTTAGTGGTGATATTATTACAAAGAAACGGAACCAACTATCGCCTTCTACACTGAGATATCTGCTTTGCTTACGGAATTAGGGTGTTATATCACAAGGCGACGACGAAGACAGCGGCGACGATACAGACAATAAGAGTTAGAATAGTAGATTATATATATATTTCAATTTTTACCTCTATTTCTATTTATATGCGAGTACTACTCGGGTATTCGAGTACCGGTACTTGAATACCAGTACTCGAGCTTCAATTTTGAGTACTCTACTCGAGGATGCTCGAGTAGTACTCGGAGCGGTATTCGGGCAACACTGCTATTCAGGGGCGAGATATTATACTATATCCATTTATTCATCGAGCTTAAAATTAAAAATATGTGATATGATGAAGCCCTGCAACTATATACAGAATATTTTATATTTCTACTTGACAAAACTCGTTCGTGCAGTGCTGTCTCAATAATCGCGATTCGACTCACGCAACTCTAACAGCGGCACCTGTTACGTTTTCAATGCCCTTCTAACGTCACGTTATTCGTCTGTACACTGCGAGTTTCTGAAAGATTACGATGATCTAGCTAAACCGGAATACGTGTAACACGCACGTATATCACGTTGTGTGTCTCTAGTCAAAACGTTGCTGGTTTGTTGGGCGATGTTCGAGTGTAACTGTCTTACTCTTCGGCTCTGGGATAGGGGATCTTAATTTTATGAGAGAACATGGGGCTGCGTTAGGTTCAGTATTGCTGCACACGCAGGTATGAATGGCTGTCCTTTTTTTTCAGCTCTGGGATATGACAATTTCTTCCTCTTATGATGAAATATGGCGCCGGATTAGGTTCGATACTGTCGCCCGTTGAGGGATTAGAGGACCCTACTATATAGTACTCATACCCCCTCTATGCCTTGTCTAAAGCAGCCTCTGAACTACTACTCTAGCCATCACAGATCTAGCCTATATAGCACTCTTTAAGTCAAAATGCTCCTTTCCCAACTCCTCCCACTTGTCCTTGCCGCCTCAGTGGTGGCTCAAAACGCACAGGTAAATGTCGATATAAACACATCAAGAGGGGACGCATCACTAATTTCCAACTTGCAAAGATCATATTCTACTCAGCCTTCAAATATGAGGGCAAAGCAGTCAACTACACCACATCAACCTCCGACCAACAAAACCACTGCCAAGACATCTACCTTTCCCTGTACGCCCCATCCCCATCCATACACCACCCAGCACGCCTCTCCACCCAACACCAACTAAACACCCACACAGCGACGGCCGCCCTGCCTTTTCCGCGCGCCACAGCACCGGCTGCGTGTGCCGCATGTACCCGTGAGTCCCATCCCTTTGGAAACTTA
Organism: Pseudogymnoascus sp. VKM F-4519 (FW-2642); assembly: GCA_000750935.1. Lineage (NCBI taxonomy): Eukaryota > Fungi > Ascomycota > Leotiomycetes > Thelebolales > Thelebolaceae > Pseudogymnoascus > Pseudogymnoascus sp. VKM F-4519 (FW-2642). Next base: position 3,187 of record JPKD01000643.1, read on the forward strand.
GTATGGTAACGAGGCGCTGACGCTGGTAAAGAGAGAGTGGGTGTCGCGGACACGTGGTGGTTATTAGAAAAAATGATCCGTATATATTGCGTGAGAAAGGGGCTACGTCGGTTGCGTGCACGTTCCCGGTTGCTTAGATGATGAGAAGGGTGGTACGCCTGGGCTATGAGGGAGAGGTTTGCTTGGCTTGTCTTACTCTTCTGGCCCTGGGTGGAATGTCTGAATATGGGGGATATATGTTGGGTGGAATTCTCACGCTCTGTTGGCAGCTGGTTTATTGTATTGGCCCAGGTTGTATTGGGGACTGTAGGCAATATAGTATATTATATTCTATATTGAGAGCTGTTAAGTCAAGTAAGGATGAGTTAATCGCTTTACTGATTCACGAAGAGAGCTTTCATGGAACTATTTTTAGAGGGGTTGGCTGAGAGATTGATTCGACAGGTTTGGTAGGCAGTTTTTCTTTCCTGATTTGGGCGCAGGAGGTGTGTTTCTGGCCAAGTCTACCATTCTCTTCTCATCATAAATGGTACATTGGACCCATCAGTATGCCTGCGCTATCACCGAGTTGTGATCTCACCACTCCACCCCATAGTCACACTGACTTCCTTGCCCCTATACAGACCGCTGCTGACGGGCAATGGGACACCCCTGCAAACTCTCCTTAAAAATCCCACAATCACGCTATGATTGAAACCAAATGGGTATCTATGAGGGCTACATCCCGAATCTCAGCCCCCTTGTCTCGAAACAAGCAAATAGAAGAGTAATGGAATAGTGGTTAGCTCCCAGTGGCAACATATCCCCTCCTACCTCATTAAGAGGACCCAAAAACAACACCAGTGCTTTCTCTATCACTGAGCTGTCTGTGCCCGATCCCGAGTTCCAGGCATCCCTTTTTTATTGCCTTTTCGTTTGAATCCAAGCACTACCGCCTGACTGCTTTGGGGTTGAGCAAAAAATAGGCGCCATTTATTATTCATGCGCTTTCCTATCAAAGTTCTTCAAGTAAGCCGGTCGATCCACCAACTCCACGTCCGACGCATCAGCCCGTTTAGTACTATAAACATTCACTTCCGTCGACTTGGAAATCCCGCCAAAGTTTTGGTTGCTACCAGAGTTCTCTGAGCGTTTGGAGCGATTGAAATATGAGCTTTTGTCGCTGCGATCGTATCCGGTCGAGTTGCCGGTGTCGCTGGGTGACCGCAGTCTACTAAAGGCGGCATGTATAGAAGGCATACAGGCAACGATGATGAAGAGGTCTGCCTCAATTGCGCACCAATAGATAGTAGGGGTGTTATCATCTGCGGTCATAGTAAGCAATCCTCCATGGAGTCAATTGGGGGATGTGGGGTATACAGGTTGGATTTGAGGTTTTGGCAAACTGGACCAAGGCATGCAGTCGGGCGCAGCTAACACCAGTGATACTGAAGAAAAGCCCGTTAGCACGAGACTGAAAGAACATTAAGTGGACTTACACAAAGCCGACGCAGAACATAGACATGATATGGATCTTCTTCTCCAAAGACATGTGCAATTTAGCAAGCATAGGCAGAGGAAGGCACAGAATAACCAGATCTAGACCAATCTCAATGCCGCCACGGACGAAGCTGAACAGGTTCATGTCGATAGCACTAGTAGCAACCATCTCGCCTTTCCACCCGTTCCAAAAGAAGTTTATGGGCGTGACTGAGAAAATCATGCAGAACGTGTTTGCGATCCCGAAGGCAGTGACGAATACCATAAGACCCTTGACAAAGAGCAAGGTCTTTTGGTCCATCATAAAGCGGAGGTAAAAGGCGAGGATGGAAACCTGGCAGAAGGCCTCGGTGGTCATATAAAAGGGGTAAGCCAGATAGAGAAACTACCTCATTGTCAGTTTCAATCGAATAATTGATTGATGCTGTGGCTTACACGAAGGCAATTGGTAATCTGAGTTGGTGTCAAGCCCCATATGTCTGTTCCAAACCCTTCCTTAACGGCTAGACGCGCAATTAACCAATGCTCATTTAGTTTCATATTTAGGCTACTAACCAAGGAGAGCTGGAATTGTCATAGCCATAGATGATAACTAGAAGTCGGAAAGAGTCAGTATGATGGAAAGGAGAACACAGAAAACTTCATACTCCTGCCAGACCAACTAAATAATCATCCCAGCCTAGCTTTGCTTGTGTAGAAAAGTGTCGATGAATCAGACGCAAAACGACCATGACCCAAGCCATAACGCCAAAGGATCCGGCGAGTCCAGTTATTGTCGTGCCTTGACTGCGTATCGGGACGCCACATGCCGCATAAGTCTGGTTGGTGCTCTCTGTGTAACAATATTAGATACTGTTCGACGTTTATAATCGATAACAATGAGGGCTGTATGTTCACTCACGCAGATTCTCAACAACGGTGCAATTGCCAGCATTGCAAGCCGCGACAGTATTGATGAATGGTGCATCGACGCAAAGACACCCAAGGTCAGTAGCCGAGCACGTCGTTGTAGGTAAAGCAGCCGCAAAGCATAGCAACGCGCATTGTGGTAATTGACTCAAGAGATCCTGCTGGGCGACGCAAGCCCTCAAGAGGATTGTCCATGGTATGATGACACGACGAAGCAACATTTCATATGCGACTGTGGATGGTAGAGCAACGACAAAACGGTTCACATGTGCCAAGGGTAGTTGATAGATATATGGGCTCAGTCTGGCCTATGCATTCAGGGGCGTTCCAAGGGAAGTACCGAACTGTTGGTTACAGGCATGAACCGTTCGTTACAGGCATACGTGCTATGCCTGTAACCAACAGTACAGGGGGAAAGGGCAGTAGATTTCAGGGGTGTTAGAAGACAATCCGGCATCTCAAACTGGGAGACGAATCCTACATGGCCATCTCAGTATTCTATAGTTGCTTTTTCAACACTAGTTTTAGGTCCTTAACAAAGCAAAGCTAACGTGAGACACAAAGGTATTCCCGTCAATGTCAATACTTAGCCTCTATTAATGGCATTATCGGAATAAGAAACTTTACCACATAATTTCGGGCCCAAATACACCTGAGCTTTGGCTGGTAGTTTTCTTGCAGCCTATTAGGGGCAATAAATGTAGCCATGGCGTGCACGGGCCGGTGCGGCCCCACTTCCCCTACTAAACCGCCGAGGCACCGCGCCGTGCCGCACACACACGATCTCCGCCCCGTAAACCCCCACTGCCACATAACAGTACAAATAATATGATCTTCCTATTAATTCCTTGGATAACAGGTGATATCTCCCTGAAGAGGTTGTATAGAAGACTATAATATGTACTTTTCCCAATTGTTGAAAAAGAATCATGCGTTCGGAACGGAAGAGTCGATTATTTCAGCCATTATTTCGGCATAGGTGCCCCAAATCGCTCATAATATTCCCTTTCACACCAGCTTTGCATTTCTAGCGCACAAAATCCTTTGGCAAAAGCTCCTTTGGTAACCAATAGCTTGGTCTTGGGCACGTGGGATTGGCATAATGGTTAACGGCTAAAGAGAATACTGAAACCAACCCGTGTCTTTGCAAGGGATATGCTAGGATCGTGTTGGTTTTGTGGATCTCCATCCTTCTGTAATTTCACGCTACCCAATAGCTCTGAACAGTGTGTGTGTGTTTTAACCCACTTATAATGTCGTTGAAGGCATTACTAAGTATCTGTACAATAATACGAAGGTCGCTCGCTCATTTGCTTTTTCCTTACTCATTCTCTTATTACCTGCGATTGGAAGTCAAAACTTCAAGTCAGGATGGCTATTATATCACCTACTCTCACGGTATCCGTTGCCTGTGGTGTCCTCGCTCTGTACGTAATCAGTCGACTGTTGCGAGGTAATGGTGATCGCCGATCATTACCTCCAGGTCCTAAAGGCCTCCCAGTCCTTGGGAATATCAGTGACCTGCCTAAACCCGGTGAGCCTGAATGGCTACACTGGCTCAAGCACAAGGACCTCTATGGTGCGTATCTTTTATGGCAGTTTTGCAATGTTAGAGTGAGACAATAGCTAAAAATAAGCTATGTGCTGCCAGGCCCAATCAGCTCAGTCACAGTCCTAGGGCAGACCATGATCATCATTAACGACCTCGAAATTGCCTTTGAGCTCATGAGAGACCGGGCGGCCATACACTCTTCGCGACCTAGTCAGATCTTCAGTGGTGAAATGTATGCTTAGTCTAGCCATAGTTCTTCTAATAATGCTAACCCAGTATTTTAGTGTCGGATGGAAAAATGCAACAGCTATGAGTCAATATAGCGACGTCTGGAAGATCCACAGGAAGAATATCGCCAAGGTTGCCAGTACCAATACTTCCCTCAAAATGTTCAATCGGGTCCAGGAGGTTGAGTCTGCACATTTTCTACTCAACCTTCTGGATTCCCCGAATGATCTGTTTGATCATATCCGAAGGTAAGTTCTTACTCGGCATGGTCTCCACCATATCAAGGATTGCATAAATCTGAACATAAATCTGACCACTGGACACAGAGAAGCCGGCAGCGTTATTTTGAAGACTACGTATGGCTACACAGCTGAATCCCATGGCCGAGACCCCTTCGTCGACTTGGCCGGCGAGACCATGGCGGGATTTGCTAAAGCCGTAGTTCCTGGCAAGTGGATCGTGGACGTCATGCCTTTCTGTAAGTCTGCACAAACAAAACAACATAGTACCTCTAACAGAAACAAGTAAGATATCTCCCAGATGGATTTCCTGGTACATCATTCAAAGGCACTGGTCGTCAAATGGCCGATACGTTAAAGCAATGTGTCGACCAGCCGTACGAATTCGTCAAGCAACAAATGCGTGAGAAGAGACATAAGACGTCTTTCCTGTCTCAGGCCATTGAGGATATCGGCACTGACGCAGAGATGGAGTTCGTACACAAGTGGTCGGCGCTCTCTCTGTTCACTGGTGGAGCCGATACAGTAACTCACCTACACCTAAATTAATGAGGCTATTGCTAACTGTCTCATAGACTGTTTCCGCCCTGATGACCTTCTTCCTCGGCATCGCTGTGTTCCCTGAAGTTCAGAAGAAAGCTGCAGAGGAACTCGACCGTGTCATCGGAAGTGGCCGACTTCCTATTAGCACAGACCGTGATAGTTTGCCATATATCATGGCAATTGTGAAGGAGACACACCGTTGGCATCCCATCGGGCCCATGGGCTTACCCCACGCCAGTTCCGCAGAGGACACCTGCCGGGATTACAGAATTCCCAAGGGCGCCATAATATTTGCCAACGCTTGGTATGTATCACGCTCATGAAACTTTCAGGGGCACCCTGTCACTAACAAAACTCCAGGTGGTTCACCCACGATCCTGCTGTCTACGCCGACCCTATGGCCTTCCGCCCCGAACGCTTCCTCGATACCCCAACCCATAAAGCAGAGCCTGATCCACGTAGCATCACCTTTGGCTTCGGCCGCCGCGTCTGCCCTGGTCGCTACGTCGCTGACAATGCACTCTTTATCACCATCGCGCAAACTCTTGCTGTATTCAGCATCGGGAAGCTTGTTGAGAATGGTAAAGTGGTGGAGCCAGAGGTCAAGTTTGAGCCTGGCATGGTCAGCCACCCTGCGCCATATCGGATATCGATTAAGCCGAGATCGAAGATGCATGAGGACTTGATTAAAGCGGCTGAGCAGGAGTACCCGTGGGAAGAGAGTGATGCGAAGGAGTTGGAGAATGTGAAGTGGTAGATGTTGAGTGTGTAGCCGCGTACTCTGGCGCGTAATTGATGTGACATGAAATAGGAATATCAACCCGCAAAATAAAGTTAGTCGTGTTTATTTGGACTTAGCTATGAAGTGATATTGCGACGTTTATGATACTCGTTAGCTGGTGCGTATTTTGGGGTTAGGTTATATTACACCACGTTCATTTACCCATTGGGTTTGGAATAAAAAATATATGAAAATGATAACTCCCCCCTATAATAAAACTAGAATATTTGTCTCTTTGGGGGCCACAACCACACCAAGGGGTTGAACCCCCACGCTTTTATTTCAGCAATCGAAGATGTCGTTGAGTATCGAGGCTCTGCATCAACAGCAATAGAAACAAGTGCATCCTTAAACGCCTCGGTCACATCATCATAAAGCTTATTTGTCCCTTCCGGAGACATGTCAGTCCAAGTCCAAATCTTACCATCCTTCAATGGAAACAGAATCCCCCTCAACGTCCTTGCCAACTCCTTCAAACACACAAATTCTGGCGAAAACTCCTCCAAGACAGCCTCAAATCCTTTCTCGCCCATATCCGCCGTCTTGCGCACTTGCTTTCGCTTGTCCAGCCGCCACTGCAAGAGCCGGCTTGTCTCGGGCAGTTCCTCGGTTTTAGTTCCGTCTGCATCTCGTGGGCATATGGCCAGGAAGAGGAAGACGTAAAAGAAGGACTCCAAATCATGACGGTAAGTGCGCGGGTTGTTTGGAACGTATGCCTCGAGAGCGCCGATGGCCATGAAGGGTGAAGTTCCTACTATAGATCCTTGAGGTGTTGGACCGCGAGAGAGGTCCCAGGCTGTATCAAGATCAATAAGCATGCCTTTTGGCGATTCAGGAGTTGTTGTTGGTGGAGGGATTATTATGTTTGACGCTGCGATGTCCCTGTGGAGGATGCCGCCATCTTGGTACAGCGATCGATGGGCCCTGATGGCATCGTGGATGACCTCTAAAAGCTGGTAGAGGTTGGCGTATTCGAAGATTGAAATACCAGGAGGCGAGATAATCAAGCAGCTGAATATCGTACTATGATAACCGGGACCCTTGGGGAGGTTAGGTCGATTTTCTTCAAACGTTTCGAGCAGAGCTTTCGCGCCGACGACTGCCACACCCTCCTTGTCTGAGTTTGGAGTCTGTCCAATAGCTTCCGTGTCTTTAAACTGTTGCGGCGGACCAAAAATTAGGCCGCTTCGCAGTTTATCAGTACTATGAATAACTTTATAGCTATGTATTTGAGCAACCCCCCAGACACTCCTTTCTCGTACCTTTTTCAGCTGATCTGCCTCTGGTTCATGCCACTGCGGTTTCCATTTATACTTGACCACATAATTCCATGGCGCTTTGGGAGACTCCCTGCCTTTGTGGCATAATAGGCTACCTCTGACAATGGTTTCTTCGTCTCTCATAAAAAATGCTGGGGTCTGGAGGTACGTCTTCTTGTCTTCCACACAAACGTAGGTGCCCCCACCGTCCTCCTTGATAAGGGTGCTCCGGCCCCAATAATCGTCGCTCATAAAAGCGTATCCAGCCATAATTTGCAGAAACAGTTCCGTATGTTCCACTACATTAAATGGCTCGCAGCTGTAGATTCCAGATCGATCGAACATCCAGCATTCCATCGTAACCCCAAAAATATAAAATCCATGGACGAAAAGACGATCTGGCCGTCTGCTAAAGACAGCACGAGCATGGCCACAAAGTTCGAAAAAGCCATCTTTGTAATCGGAAGCTTCAATGTGGCAGAGGACTCCAACAACCTCAGCTCTTGGTTCCGACTTTATGGCGCTGAATAAAACGATGCCACCACTCGGACGTGATGGCTGCTGACTAACTGGTGTCTGAACTGGACAATACCTCACATCGCTCCCACTCAGTTTCAACACTTCATATAGCAATATAGACAGGGCGATTGGTGATTCTATCTTTGACAAGCGCGTCTTGACATTGCCAAGGTCGACAGACGGGACCACCTTGTGAGTGGCGGAAGACCACGATTTGCCGCCGAAGAATTTATCATGGAAGCCGGGAACAGCGGCATGAATGGACCCATCAATGTCCTCGCAAATAGATTCATGGTCGTACGCAGAGCTATCCTCACATGACGTGGATAGAAGGCTACCCCGGTCATACACTAGCGACTTTCCGTTGTCATGAGATGATGTTGAATAACCATTTCCCATTGCAATAGGGATGCCAAGATGTATCGATCGACGTTGCAGAGAGCCTCAAGAGGGTATGATAGTATATAGAATATGATTGGGCGGGATGTCATTGGAGTGGCCAAGTAAGATTCTCAAGACTGACTGACTGACTGTGTGCGACGCTGTGATGTGCTGTAATTGTTATCACCTCTCACCAGGACTAGTATTAGTCCTGGTGAGAGCTGGGGGAAAGCAGCTATATTACCATATTACTACAAACATGATTCTTGCAATTTTTCGCAATCCACCAATCATACTTGCAATAAAAAGTGAAGCAAAAGCTGCGAGACAATCCGTATCTCCGGGTTTCGGTTTTAATGATGGGCTGTCGGTGTGATTGGCCATTGCTAACCGGTCAAGATGCGAGTGTCACATTTCCGACCGGTGAGCGGAATATACGTGCGCTTACCATGCGCCTCGTGCGCAAAAGCATGGATTTTCCTGGAATTAATTACAGGGATAGCCGTCCTGTCTTGCATGCATACATTAAACCTAGGAGGCCCCGTTTGCTATTTATCCCAACAGTTCCGGCTTTTTCATTTGGTCAACATTGTTACATACATGTTCAGCCTCGTGGTCACTCTCCCTCCCTCTCCCTCCCTCAACCCCCTCTACAGCCTAACTCAGCCTAATTATATAGAAACCTAACTATAGGTTGCCTGGTCTAATCACATGGGAATCTACAGGCGTACGGCTTCTATAAAACCATTCGGAAACGCCAAAACCAACTATCATAAGCCCCAAATGGCTCATGGAGCGGGGGGTTGCACATAGTTTGTATACTTATCAAAACTTGCTTATATCTGTCAAATATGCGTGCGCTGGCAATGTAACACATATATATTACATGTTGTGATCGGGGTTCAGAAAAGAAAGCCGAGCCTCAAAAAGGAAGCCGAGCCTCAAAAGAGACACAGACACTCGCAGGTATGAAAGCGTTAATCAGTCGCAGTCACACTCGCACACACCCCGTAGAATACAAATCTCGCAAGGCTCGTCTTTGCTCTGATCAGTTCCGACTATGGCGCTGATTGAGGAGGGCTTCGTTTCCGCAAATACATACAACTCGCTCCCTACCATACAGGAGGCCGCCGATGTCCCACGGGAATACGCAGCCGACCTAGGATATTTGCAGCGGCTGCTTGCAAGGCATAATGTCCCAGAATCTATCAGCATCCGGCTCATCCACAGGCATTACGATATTGCCGACGGCGAGGCCATGGTCTTCAAGGACATTGCACTACCAGCGCACGGCACAGTCGAAGTCATGCGAGCCACATCAATAGCGTCTGCTCAGCTCCACGGAAAGAACTTCCTTGTTAGCTCTGCGGGCCGGCTTCAAGCATACGAATACGCCACTGAACCCACCATAGATCTCTCCGCATATGAGACATTCATTGCAGAGTTTGTCGAAACTGTGGTTCACCGGAAGTTGCAGCACAGATTTGGTCTCAAAGTCAATCACCACAGTAAAATCGAGGTCAAAGCAGACCAGAAGGAGTTCGAATTCCCGGAAGAGCAATGCACAATCACGATACCTACCAATTTGCCCTTACCAGAAGCTACACACGAGATCGATGTCGACACGGATTGGGGCGCCCTCGATAACAAGCATAAGCGCAAGCAGGGCAACGGCAAACCAAAGCCAAGAAGTACTCGAACAAGGTGCAGTCATGGTGGTACTGTTGAGATGGAAACTTGCCGAGAGGAATGTGCGAAAGAAGACGGCATTATGTTTGATGGAAGGATTGTTCAACTAGGGACACCTTTTCATGGGTTGCTCAACAACCTCATGGAAGTATGGTGATGTGTGTATTGCATTTGGCTGTTATTATGGCGTACGATTAGTCTAATACGGGAACATAGGATTATTAGTTGGCACATATGCTCCAAGATACGCACAGTATAAGACATATCTCGTTTCTACTAAGACAAATCGAAGATGCACGTGTAAGAAAGTAACACATCATTTACAAGACACCGCCAGGCTCCTAAGGCCAGGCTCCTAAGGACTATTTAACATGTTGCATTCACCTTAATATCTTCCACGATTAAGATTTCCGACTTTCTATCCCCAACAGTTCAACTTTCAATTCCGCCTCGTGAGAGCTCTTAAACGAAGGCCAGGCGGCGTTCATAGCAGATGATGCACCCATGGCAGCCATCATCCTCCCATGTATCATTTCCATCGGACTCATCCCGCCATACTGGTTTCCAATAGTAATTAAAGTCTGACCACTTCCTTCAATGACCTTGAACGAATTACTCGACGAGAGCAAATGTTCCTTTCCACTAATGACATAGTCTGGTGCCACAAAATCACCCTGGTGGAGCGTGGCTTGCTGGTTGAGTACGATCCGTTCGAATATACTACCTGTCGTACAGGTCGAGTGTCCCTTCATGGCAAACGCCGCAACCGACTGTGAAACCTTATCGACTGCGACGCTGGCGATGAGCTCCATTTCCTCCTTTCCTATGCCGAGACTCTGGAGTGATGAGTGGTAGACCATCATTTGAGTTTCTGGGTTCTTTGGCTTGAAATCGGTATTAAGCCGATCGAGCAACGTCGTAACCTCGGCCAGAGTCTTCTCAAGGCTCTCTTTATCAAGCAACGACCATGACACACGTCTGCGGACCATATTAGAGCTCTCACGTGTGCTTATCCGTGATGTTGATCTGGTGAGCTTTTGCAGAATCTTCCGCCCCCTGCTATCACTCTCTTCTTCTTTTGCGAAACGACTTCCAATGTTATCAAGTGCTAGAGGCTCTTCGACAAAGTGATATTCATTCAAGGTTTCATTTGCGTCTTTCATGAGGTCTTGGATGTGAGTTAGTGTTCGAGCTGCCAACTTCGCATTCTTCGCCGTCGGACGTTCGATGAGAAACTTATCCAAAGGCTCTCCGGAGTGGTCCATCAGGCCCACAGCTTCAGCCCAACTCCTTGTCGAGTTGTCAATTAATGTAGCCTGAAGCATTAAAGTCGTCAGGTTTCTGGGGAAGTCGCGCGCCCTGATGAAGTCTTTATAACACTGAAGGAGGTTCTGAAGCACCGAAGCCACTCCGGCGATTCCAAGGGCGGTGGCAGCAAGCTCTGCCATGTCTGATGATTGGATTTTGTGAGGCTGTGAGCTATTTATATGAGAAATATAGGGCCCTCAAAGACGACCTATGGAGTGCTAGATTAGACGCTATCATCAAAGATCCCTTGACAAGATGAGCCAGGTTCAAAGAGCCCCGGGAGCCGAGTTGAAGCGGATGATAAAAGAATAGAGGAAAGTTATAACAGAAACCCCATCTATTTATTCCTACCCAAAGTGAATTGAGCTGGTTCATCAATGGGGCGGTTATTTCATGAACCACCCCAGCTTACGTTGGGCAGGAACATATCTCTTTGTAGCTTCAGAGCCTTGAAGCCTCGGAGCAAGGCTTGGAGAGGCTCGGAGGTGCTTGAACTGATGCGTTGTAAATCGCCGTTTGGCCACAACAATGCATTAGCATGGAAATAAATATTCCATGGTTGCAACCTACGAATTTGTTGCAGGTTTTAATTTGTTCCGACGATTGTAGAATCTTTGTATCCCTTTGAAGGAGCTGCTACAATGTTTTTGGTGCTTTCCAAGGCTGGAGCTGATTAACCCCCACCCACCCTCGTAAGACAGTGGTGTGGGTGCTTCCATAGAAAGAGGCTGGGGTATATGTGGCGGTTAGGTGAGTGATACCTTGCATTGCCTCGCATGTTTTTCCCATCCCCCCTCATTTAAACAACAGCCTTGCCACTGGAAACATCAGCGAACTGGATCGCGAGCATCTTAAATAAAAAATGGCACAGACCTACGATCATAAGAGTAGTGCATATGAGAACATCAAGCTCGATGGAACAAGTCGGCTCAATATTGGTGATACCTTCAGCAGCAGCACGACTGTTTGTATGTGAAGTTTGCATTCAGCCCCACACTCACCGCTATATCCTCTAACATATCCAAGTCCAACAACCCGCGCCGTCGTTGCCAGTCCCAAAGCAGAATTTCAACGTTCTCCTTCCAAGGACTCAGAATTTTGTAGGACGAAACAATGAATTGGTGAAGATGACCAAGGCTCTCGAGGCTGGAAACAAGGTGGTAATAGCAGGACTTGGAGGCATAGGGTATGGTACATCTTGAAGTAATACGATCATAGTGGCTAACTATTCAAATAGGAAATCGCAGATTGCATTAGAATACTGCTATAGGTACCAAAAAAAGTATCCGACTAGCTACGTATGGTGGATAGATGCAGTTAATACAGCCCGAATTGTTAAGGCGTATTCTGACATTGCTGAAACTCTTCATCTACCTATCTCAAGAAAAGAGAATCTAATGAGAGATGTCCGCAATTGGTTCTCACAACCTGAGAATGGTCGGTGGCTATTTGTCTTTGACAATGTCAACGATCCGGACGCGATTTTCCAGCCTACTATCGACGGACAGACCGGATCAATGCTTGAATATCTGCCACACAATCATCTAGGGGGCCAGATTATAATTACTTCCACGACAAAGAAGGCGGCAGACCTTGTCAGTGCGGAGCTAATTGAGATCGATATCCTCCCTAGTTCAGTAGCACGCCTGCTGATCAGGTCATATCTGCCGCAGCCCCCTGACAGTTCAACTTCGGAGGATCTTGATATGCTAGCAGATACGCTTAGCTGCATTCCTCTTGCTCTCACACAGGCTTCGAAGTATCTTCGGCAGATGGAGAAAACAGTCAAAGAATACCTCTTCATGCTGAAAAATGGCGCCCAAAAGGCTATGCTGTTATCAAGGCACCTTGGCTCGCATCACCAGTACCACCAGAATCAGCATACAATATTTACGGTCTTGAATGTTTCATATACAACACTCAGACACAAACATAGGTTAGGATTCGAGATGCTAAATATTGCCTGTTGGCTTCATCGCGTCAATATTCCAGAGAGTGTTCTGCGCCATCACTGCCAAGGCGATAAGGAGATGAGCGAAGTTGAATTCGATGAGGCAATATTGCCATTAATGCAGTATTCATTTTTGGAAAAGCAAAGCCGGACTTCGGACTCAGACGAGGTTGTGTACTGTATGCACAGCTTGATACAGGTTGTAGTGCAGATTTTTCAGACCGAAGAGGGTCTGCAAGACGCCTCAAAATCCGAAGCTCTAAGACTTGTTGAACAGGAGACTATTCCTCTCATGCACAAGCACAATTGGCGCCGCCTAGAATCTTGGCTGCCACATGTCCACTCTATTGTCCAATGTAGCAATTACCCTACACTTGTAGGACACCAATCACGTTCGCCTCTTCTTCTTCTTCTTGGCACCTACAGTGTCAACGTGCTATCTAGGGAAGACGAAGGTACGGAATATCTAGAGGCAAGTCTACCTGACCTGCAGCGACCAATAGATATATCCAATTGCGCCGTTTTTCTCGCATCCTGTTATCAGGAGAAAGCCAATGGGACATCGAAGGCTATAAAGCTACTTAGGTCGACCCTAGAGCGCCAAGAAATCCGCTCAGCTCCTATAAACCTAGCTATTAGATATGAGGCCCGGTTCAGATGCAAGCTTGCAACGCTACTTTGTGAATTATTGCCTCCTCAACCCAAAGAAGCACACGAAGAGCTTGTTAAGGCTGTCAAGTTATTGGAGAGATTTGAAATCGTGGGCCATCCTTACGAGCAGCTCATTCCATATATGATCACGAGGTGCCGTGGCAAAATTGCTCTTGTGCAAGCTGCAAGTAGCTACTCGAAAGACACTGACGATCTCCTGCGCGGGTCGGAAATTGAGATCCTAGAGTTCTGCAAGCGGCTCCAAGATATTAAGACGCCATCTAATGTTGATAATAATCGAAAAGCTGGCCTACTGTGTCTCCTCGGAAAAGTTTATATGGCACAGGCAGCACATGGACAATCTAAAGTCAAAGAACACAAATTGGGAGACGCCGAGCTGTCGTTTAGAACGTGCTACAATTTTTCTAGGCATGATAGCGGTGACCTCAGTGCATGGGCTCTAGAGGCTTTGCATGAGCTAGCTCAATGTCTCCGGGAGCAAAGACGATATCACGACATGGAGGTGCTACTAAAATCTCTAAGGTCTAGCTCAGATATAGAGGAGCAAGGGAAGACGAGTGCAAAGTACCTTGAATCTGTAGATCTTTTGAGTTGGGTGCTGATGGAGCAGGGAAAGTGGCAAGACGCAATGGATGTCTGTGAAACATTCTACCCGGCCATGGAAAAGGTTTGTGGTGAAGGTCATCGTTGTACTGTGGATGTTAGAAAGCGGCAGTCCTTACTGAGGGTGTCTATTGATCGGCAGCGGGATAAAATGAATTGGGATAAGCCGAAATGGGATATGATGAACTGGGATAAGATGAAATGGTTCTCCTGGATGTAATGGGTTTTCTTATGGTTGTCGAAGCAGATATTGCAAAACTTTCAGCTATGTCTGCTTCGATATAACGACATAACGATATAACGACCGAGTTTTGGAGTTATAGTTAGTGAGCAACTATTTTATTCATAATTTTGAAATTCTCATAATTCGATTGGATTGCCGACCTCTCTACCCCACAAGAGAGGGACGGAGCGGTTTCATCGTGATTGTGGGGTAAGGAGCCACCAATATGATAACCTTGGCGTACGTCACGCCACATTCTGGTGGTGCCAGGCACGAAACCCACGAACAACCAACAACGACCAACAAGGAAAGGAAAACAAATATAACTTCGACTTTTATCCTTGGCTGTGTGAATATATATATTTGTTGCTTGGATAAATATCACTAAAGGTTTTGGATACCACGGCCGCGAAAGAGAGCACCTGTTGAGAATAACCGTCGAACGACTCCAGTAGGGATTATCAGAAACCAACAACCCCACATCCACCATCGTCCCCTCAACCAACTATCACGAAAATATCACTAAACAACCTCACACCTTTCACATCACCATCTACGTCCTCAAACCCTAAAAAACAACACAGCTACAACAGCAACAATGACAGAAGCCACCTCCCAAATGGACACCACCACCAGGTCCCTCGCCTCTCGCTCCCCAACACCAACAGCCCTTGTCTCACCCCCCACACCCACATCTGGGACATCGACACCGGACATGCCGTAGGTCCCCTAAATTATCCCCCTCCACCCAGTCTACAGCTAACCTCTCCCCCAGTGGCACACCAACCTCAACAACGACCTCCCTCTCCACCCTCTCCACAACAGCCATCAAAGACGGCCACCGCGGCACCCACCCCCCAGCCCAAGACGCCGAGCGCGACGACCGCATCAGCCGACTAACCGGCATGTCGGGTCTCCGCCACCCTGGACCACGAGTCCTCTCCACCGTCGGCAGCGCGAGCGCCACAAGCGCAGGAGGCGGGCGCGGCAACGAGGATAACGGGTCAGTAGGCGGCTCAGCGGCTGGGGAAAGGGGTGATGGCGATGAAAGCGGGGTGGAGAGTGCGATGGGGGACGGAATGCTGAGTTTGGCGGGGAGTCAGGAGGGGGCGGGACGGGAGGCGGAGAGGATTGTGAGGAGGCTTGATGGAGGGGATGGAGAGCCAGCGGGGGGGAGGGCGATGGGGAGTCCGGAGGGGGAAGGGTTGGGGAGGTTTTATTTTGAGGATAAGAGGTGATTTGTGGGAGAGGGGTGCGGTGATGGGGAAGATTAGAGGAGGGGGTGAAATACAGACTGCGGATGGATAAGCAGAGACACGGTCGAAGTGTAGACTGCAGATGGATAAGCAGAGATGCAAAATGTACTGGTATTGAAGAACGCCGTAAAGCACTCTATAGCAACGAGAATCACCCCAATGCCGGCCTTCAGCAACTATCTATTGTTCCTATGCGATTTTTATGGTATGAGTCCCCCAACCCAAGCAACACTCACACACGCCGCCCTTATTACCGCCGTTCCTGCAACACACAAATATCACTCCGAACAATATCCACATTTACTGTCACTAAATACGTAAACTCTGTGGTCTCAGATATGACGGAGGGCACATGCGATAATGCACACAGAAAAGGCGATGATCGAGATGCTCAGAAGCAGCTTAGTAGTGCCCCGGGCCGAGAGTTTGGTTTTGATGCCGGTGCGGACGGGGAGGGGGATAGGTTCTTGTGATTCCTCATCGTAGAGTAGGAGTTTGGCGGGGTTTGAGCTTGGGATTGGGTTCTCTGGCTTTGGGTCGGCCATCTTGAGATCCGCGGAGGGTAGAGTGGTGTGTGAGTTGGTGGGAGGCATTATTAGCCAAGAGATATAGTGAGGATATTTGATATCTGATATTGTGACCAGCCCGTAGGGTTTTTTCGTGAGCGATTGGGATGGCTAAGCTTCAAAGGGAAGGAGCAATGGTGGTTTAAATATTTATATAAATAAGGTGGAACGATGGTAGTAGCGCACTTTGGCGCACCATAGTTATAGTATAAGAGCAAAGCCTTCTGGAACCACGCCACTTATCGTAGCCATGCTATGCCTCGGTTGTCCCCATCCATTTCTAACGAAACGAGCAGAAATATGGATATCAAAACCAAATTCCTAGCAAATTCACCCCCTTTGCCTCACGCCGTAGCTATCATTCACCTATGAAGCCAATATGCATCTCCAGCTCCAACCCCGCTCTCATTTAATCAAGCACCCTCTAGCAGCCCTTCTATTCTTCAGTTTCTGTAACGTACAAATACCACATCACTCACCCCCCAACCATATCTCCCGAAAAATATCTATGCTCACCTTCAGCAAATACGTAACCCCTGTGACCTCAGCCGTGAGCAGGCAGATGCAAAGGGCGATGAGCAAGATGGCGAGAAGATACACGATGGTGCGTTGGTACCAGCCTTCGGGGTAGAAAAATGTATGGATTAGTTGTGATTCCCTGTCGTAGACGGGGACGAGCGGTTGCGATTCTTCGTCATAGATGGGGGGCTTGGGAGAGCTCGAGCTTCGGAACGGATGCGGCCTTTGCGGGGACGTCATCTTGGAAGGTTTGTTGGGCCAAGTAGTTTGGGTGTTGTAGGAGCTAGGAGAGATGATGGAGAGCTTGGGGTTTGATGTTGTGATAAACTCCTGTGGGAAGCTGGTGGGAGGTTGTGGCAAGGTCGAGGATTATGGGAAGTATATAAGGACATTTAGCTGGCTTCAAAGCAAAGGAATGGGCTGCTTTGGTTAGTTTTGTAAATAATCTGAGTGGATGGCAGTAGCGCATCGCTGGCGCACCACCAATGCACTAGAGTTATACCATAAGAGCAAAATAATCCATGACGCCACTCAGGGTAGCCATGCTATTCCTCGCTACCATCGATTTCTAACAACTGAAGCAGAAATATGAATATCAAAGCCAAGCCTAGCACTATACACCCCTTTCTGCCGCACAACGTATCGATAATCCACCCATGAACCCGCACCGTTTTCCACCCCCCATATCTCGTGCGAATACACACACGTCCAACCGCCCATAATCCCATCTTAGCCCTTATAACTCGTCAGCCCCCCTCTCCCCATCTCCACAGCCCCGCAAACTCACTTCATCTCTCACCCTCACCCATCCAGCACACCCTCCTCCTCCTCCTCCTCCTCACCACCCACCCCAAGCAAGCTTTCCGACTGGCAAAACACACTCCTGGGACTATCAATCCTAACGCCCAAATGCTTAACCAGATTGAGCACATCATACACGTCCGCCGAGTGCTCATCCGGCGAGCCAGAGAAAACAAGGATATCATCCACGTATATCACAGCATAGCGCCGACGTGACTGCGCAAAAACGGCTTCGAAGTAGTGGTGCGGGGGTGGAGAGTCGGTGGAGTTCACTAGCGATAGGTAGGTGAAACGGGTGTTGGTGCGGGCGGGTGGTGGGGGAGGTGCTTGTTTGCTGCGGATTGGGAGTTTGATGGAGGTTGTGGCGTCTTGCTGATTCGGGGTTGTCATTTTGGGAGATTGGAGTTGGTTTGGAGAAGCTGTGGGGAACTGAGGGAAGCTGAGGAGCTTAGGGGTTCTGTGAGCTGGGCGGTTTGATGAGCTGGGACATGTTGCGGGATGTTGATATCACAAAGTAAACAATCGCGCTCTAATATACTTTAAACGGAAGGAGCGATGCCTTCAAGGGGTTCTCTAAATTAGGTAGGCGCGATGGCACAAGCGCGTCGCCGTTACACAACCACCACACTATAGTTATAAAAATAAAAACGAACCCCTCGAACCAACTTTAGAGCAGCCACATGCCATCCACATACCAGCCACACGCCTCGTCCGCCCATACCATGCCCCCGTTGAACGAAACGAGCAAAAAGAGAGTAGAGATGATACCCCCCCCCCTTCAGGCTTCACGCCTTACTTGCCCCCTATTATCCTCCCTTCCCCCGCCAACAAATTACACAGCCCACCCGGTTGACAGCCCTTCTTCCACAGCTCCCACAACTCCCGAGACGTTCTAACAGTGCGTATCATCATATACACAAACAGAGCGTAGAGCGCGACGGCCAGGAGCACGTCAAATGGATAGGGCACGCGGTCGAGTACGTACACGATGGTGCGGGTGTATAGGCTATTGGGGAAGGGAAGCTCTGATTCCTCGCGGCGGCGGGGGAGCAAGAGTTGAGATTCTTTGGAGTCGATGGCGTGGGGTGTGATGGAGCTTGTCAGGTCGTAGTGCTGTTTCTCGGATGCCATTATGGTTGATAAATAGGAGAAGCTTTGAGCTGGTGAATTCGTGAGCTGGTGCGTTTCGTGTGACGTTGTGAGGTGGGAAGTTGCGATGTGAATATTGCACCGACGTGAGTCTACTTCACTTCAAAGTGATGGGACGCAGTGGTCTAAATAGGTTCTGCAGTGTGTTTAAATAGGTTCTCTTGAGTAAGATGAGGCAAACGCGGTAACGTATCACTACCGACGGCACCATGGCTATAATACAAATACAAGAGCTTGCGAAACCTTCAAGAGCAAACAATTTTTTAAACCAGTCTATGCGCACCATGCCACGCCACTCTCGAGGTAGCCATGCCATGCCATGCCATGCCATGCTCACACCACACCCCGCGCGCCACTTCGCAAACAAAAAAACCCCAAACCCAAAATCGCGCACGAGACGAAAACTCCAGACTCACCACCAGCCAATTAACGCCATAATCCGTAGTAACACATAAAATAGAAAATCCATAAGCAGTAGAAGAAGAAGAAGGAGACATAAAAACAGTCTAGCATTTGCATCCCCATCCTATCCAGGGAGTAGTAAACCTCACATCCCCGCACCACCGCCGTTGGTCTGCCCGCCATTAACACCAGCTTGTGCCACATTCCTTGCTGCCGCCTGCACACCCTGCTGTTGCGCCAACTGCGCCCGCTGCCGCTCCATCATGCTCGATTGCTCAGCCGGTGTCATCACAGTGTGATACCCCGTCGGGCCGAGCGGCGCTGCCTGAGGCTGTGGCGTCGATGGCGCACCACCATTGGGGTAGTACGACGCCGGGAATGGCCGCGGTGCCGTCGCGGGGAGGTGCGATGTGTATCCCTGCTGCGGCTTCTGCGGAGAAGCTTGTCGCGCGGGCGTCGCGTATGGGTACGCTGCTAGGCCATTCGGAGAGGGCTGCGGGCGCTGCGCAGCGTATGCTGCGTTGGCGGGGGCTTGGTAGCGTTGTTGTGGTGCTGTTTGGGGTGGTTGGGCGTACTTCTGTGCGTTGGGAGTTTGGTAGTAGGCTTGTGGGCCGGAGGGGTATTGTTGGGGAGGGCCGGGGCGAGGGACCTGGTGAGGGTAGGTCGGTGTGCCGTAGGCTTGTTGTGGGCGGTATTTTGTGCCTGAGATTGTGCGGGGAGGGGCGTAGGGGATGGGACCGACGGTTGAGGGAGGGCGGACCATGTTGGTTGAGGGAGCGCGGTTGGGGGTTTGGGATTGGTTGTAGTATTGTGCTGGTGGTGCGGAGGGACGCGCTGAAGCCGCCGCGTAGTGGTTTCCGTATAGGGAGGAAGAGCGGTGGTGCGAGGTCGACGGTGTGTGTCTAGAGGTTGTAGCAGCTGTCATCGCGGCGACCTTGGCACGAGCTGCGTATTCGTCCTCTTCCAGCACCCCCTTGAAAGTATCTGTTAACACAGGGACCTTTGTGCTGATACTGAGATCAGACAATTGATCCGAATTCAATTTCGCAACGGCATAAGGCGGCAACGTCGCGATCATTAAAGTTAATTGGGACTTGAGAATGCTGTAGGTGGCAGCTTCTGCTTCGCTTGGTTTGGCCTGGCTTGGTATGTCGGCGCCAGGCATGACGCCAGCACGGGGGACGGCGCTCAGAGAAAGATTGCGGTTTCTCTGGTACGAATTCAGCGTCTCGAGAAGGTCGGAAATACCGTCCAGCACCTCTGCAACATCCTTATCCTCAATCGACTGCTCGTTTGCGTCCGAGGAGGAGTCTTCGAGGCTTGGGTCGATAACCTCTTCCCAGTTATCAACGGCATCCTTGAACTTCTCGTCTTCGTCGTCAACAGAGTCAACAGCCATCTTATCCGAAGTAGATTGCTGGGCATCCAGTCCAACTAATGCCATAGTCTCCATATTGTTAGCGAGCCGTTGGAAGGTCTTCTCACCGACCCGTTGCCACCAGATCTTGCTAACCACGCCTTGAGGGACCACAGCCGCCGCGTCATCCTTTGTTGGAGCAAATGACGAATATGCACTTCGGAAGAGCGCGTCTAGTTTCGCAGCTTCTTGTTCAGCAGTCTCCGCTTCTGATGTGGAAGCCTTGACCCCGTTAAGGCTCATGGCTCTCTCTCTTTGTCTTCGCTTCGGGTCCGGAAGGTTTGAGCTGCCGGTATATTCAAGCCAGTGGCCGGATGATATTGGTTGACTATAATAGCTCTGGTTGTTGCGCGCGCGTTCGATGTCCGACACGGATGGTTGCGACCAACCGATCGCGAGGCCCTTGTTTGAAGAAGCCCTTATCGGTTTGGGCGGCAGGAAGGGCAATGTGGATGTAGACGTAGAGAACAAGTCGCCCAGTGTCTGTAGTTGCTTCTTGTCGTCCACGGCTCCAGATGTATCTATCGGGACAATCTGTGTAGTGTTGATCCCATTCGGTAGACCGACCTCCCGTAAAGGCTGTGGGACTCTGATGGTTCCATTCGGCATCTTGGTCGTCTCTTGGAGACTCGAGAACAGCTGCTTCGCGCCGGGGGCATTGCCATACAGAGTCAGAACCAGCTTATGCTCGCCGGGCGTCATCGATATTTGTGTCGAGGCTTTCGGCGAGGTTCCGTTTGTAGGGTAGTTCGAGACATTTGGGCTGTGTTCCCGCTCCTCTTTTGCCGACTTCAACTCGTCCTGTGTCTTCTGACGATGCGCGAGGTCTTCGGCCTTCTTTGTAAAGAGATTGATGTTCGTGACGAGCTGTGATTCCCGAATAGACAAGGGTGTATTGTGGGTTCTGGTTGACCCGTTGGGCAATTGAAGCTCGTCGGTCAAAGATTTGGAGGCGGCTTTGGCGTCGGAGATGACATCGTTGAGGCTCGAATACGCGTGAGCAGCTGCGCGCGCGAGGATGGTGTTGGCATTGTCGGTCTTCGATCGCTTTGCCTGTGGCTCTTTCGACTCTTCACGTTTGGATAGCGGGCGTTCGAGGATGGAGGGGTTTGTATCGAATCTGTCAAGGCTTAGTTAGATATCGGGTGGATGACAATATTCCGTGGTGGCGGGATCTGCATATCAGGTAAGTGGTGCGCGCGTACCTTTTGAGGATGGTGATGAAGTCGTCGATCTGTTCGTGTGAATTCGTCTTGGGAGCTCCATTGGTTTTTGGCTCTGTCGTGCCGTTCACATGGATGGACGACTCTTCATTGCTATTAACGCGCTTCCGTTTTGCTGATGTTGAAAGAGGGGATTGTGACCGATCGTCTTGCGGCTGAGGGCTCAATAGGCCATTCGGCGACATGGCGACGTCTGTCATCGTGCTGGAAGATATGGTAATCCGCGATCTGTTGGGCGAAAGGCGCGTTTCGCGAATCGCGATGCGATCGCAAAAGTGTAGCGTGTGGTGTAGGAAGTAGTACGGGTCAGGTCGTTTAAAGTCCCGGGGCAACTCGATCTCTCTGTTTGTCTCTGTAGAGGACAGGACAGGACTAAAGAGCCACAGGAAGGTTATCCCACGAGAATTATAGCCACCATGAAAGTAGGAGATGTCGGAAATCCAAAGAGACTTTCAAAATAACCTCAATAATTAGAAAATATGATGTTGAACGTGATGAAGTCAGGGATGGGGAGACATTTCCAGTACCGTTAAATCGTTAAACCGATAATATTCCCTGGTCACGTATGAGGAGCCGCAAAAGGCACGGGTCGCTTATGTAAGCAACGCGGCGGCGCGATTGGGAAAAGGTACGAGGGAGGAAAGGCTGTATAACAAATAATTTATAGGGAAAGGACCAGCCGACAAGCATCAACAATTCTACACAGGAGAAGACGAAGAATACATATACTATAGCAGCTACGACTTTGGGCTTTGCTCTTTCTGCCTCTACATCCATTGACAGCCAGTCTACGCTGTGGAAGAGCACCTGCTCCCGTCTCTTCATCAAGGTAAGGCCCATTCCCCAATCCCCAATCCCCGAGTCCTGTGCTTGTCTGCTTCTATGTCTTCACAATGCGAATCCAGTCTTACTCGGTATACAGTATCCTATTATACACCCTAGTGGCTTCAACTTCACACCTCCCACCCCTCTACCTGGCCACGAAAGTCGATTTTAGCTGGATCGGGCTTTCCAAAATGAACGGATGCAATCGCGTGTAGTTTACGGCAATGTCTACGGCAATTGTAGCAATGTACGACGCCGACAGGTTGCAAGCGCCTTGACATTCAGCGAACTTCGTCCAACATGCATTTCAGCGAGGCGTGCTATCCCCCGGGGAGGTGACCAAGCCATTCGATGGGCGTCGCTTTCCTCGGCCGCTGCGGTGAAGGCGGCGCATCAGTCGGTAGCATACGAGCAACCCCCGGAAGAAGACAGGCAATTGCACCCAATTACGAGGCCGTCTTTGGATTATAATCACTCGACAACTGGCGCACGATATGTGTCTCCAGACCAACAATCAACGACAGGGGTAGCCTCCACATTCCGCGCAAGGATAAACAGAGCCCCAATGTCAAGGGACATTGTAGCCTCCAAATTTCGCACAAATAGAGTACCGAACTCATTGACGAGCGCAGAGAGAAAGGGGGCTCCGATTTCAAGGACAGCTGTAACCTCCAACTTACGCGCAAAGAAGACCAGGCCAGCGAACTCGACAGACTACGAACCGAATTCGCTTGACATCAAAAAGGACAACAGTGGCCTAGAACATGTCTCCGCCCAACGTGCATCTTTGCTACATTCTTCAAAGAAATCACATCGCCAGGTCAACATCAGGCCTCGCAGCAACAGGCAACTCAAAAGTCAACGCCCTTCTCCTGGTCGAATAATAACTGCGTGGCAATCTGGGACTGTAGGCTTTCTATCTGGCGAACATGTTCAGGCGTGGTCCAACACGGACGCATTAACAAGCATATTCGTGCAATATATGAAGTATATGGAGTCGCCACATTTACCACAATTTTCTCAGGCCAGCCCGGAGCAACTGGAAAGTCTGTTAAGACCGTCTGCGCCCTTTTTTACCGAGGATATCACGGCCAGCCTTCAAAAACACGGATGCACACCTCAGGATGTACGAGGATGGGCTTGGATTGTCCTAGCACCCAATGCCCAAGTTGCTGCTGAACGATACCTTTCGGCGGATACCACTTTTCCTCCGATTGCAATCCTCACCAACATCCTGCACATGAAGAAGATGCATATCAAAACTCTGCGAAAATTGGTTTTTAGAGTTTCTACGATGCTGACCAAAATGTCCAACTCTCCGACCAGCAAGAATCGTGGTATACTGGAGGACAACTCGTTTCAGACAGTGGTCTGTGGCCTTCTGAGGCATGCTCGGGAAATCGATCCGCTTTCGTTCACCGGCATTGCCCGCTTGGTTAGCCAGTACTGCAGTATTGTTACGTGCATTTCAGACGAGGGTCGGGGTATTGGCGGGAAGGAGTACACCAGATTGACCAACATTTGTCGAACTGTCATCTGCCGGCTCTCAATACCCGCGGCCAAGTCTCCGTATGCGTCAATGGGCTATGCCTGGGAGGCGCAACAGGTGATCCTCGAGGCAGGAAATTCGCTACAGCCGGCACTAGAGCTCGACGCCAGAAGCTACCAGGCTATTGCTTGTGTGCTACTTGCCGACAAGAAGACCGAGGCGGAGACTGAAGCGGTCGCACATCTGCATCGGTCGTGGCCGCCTTGGAAGAAGGTCTTGGATGGCATGGATGCGCGCCGTCAGCCAGAGGACGATGCATCGCGAGCAACCCGCGTTCTTGAGAATATGAAAGCAGCTGGGTATCCCCCGACATCGTTCGAGAATGCCATAAGCATTCTGGCAGGACGGGACACAGACGGCACTCCGGCGATTCCTACGCGGACAATTATGCATCTTATGCGGCAAAAAGTACCCAAGGATATCAAACACAACAAATCCCTCCAACCCGCTCACAAACGTACATCAAATCTTGCTAGCAAACAACCCTCCAAACCCATCCAGAACAGCCCGTCCGACCCCGCCCTCACAATCCCCCTCAAATCAGCCGATAAAAGCACCTCCGCATCCGACGGCAAAAGCTCCGCCGGCAAAAGCCCCGCCGAATGGGCCGCCCGCATCCGCGCAACCCGCGACGTACAAGAAGCCTGGGCAGCCTTCCGAGCCTACCAGGGCCTACCCTCACAAGCAATGTTCCACGAGATGTTCCTCAAGCTCATCTACGACAAGGTGAACCGCTTGCGCCCGCGCATGCACCACCCCACCGTGGGCGACGGGTTTGAGGTCTTCCCAGTCGAGAACGACAACCTGAGCGACTTCGAGATTGAGCGCAAGGCCCCGCCGGACGTCAGGGGCCTATACGAACTCATGAGGGCAGCGCAGCTAACCGCAGCTGACCGAACCCTCCGTCACCTCCTCGCGCAGGCCGACTCACTCAGCTGGGCGGTCCGCCTCCTCCTTGACTCCGGCCTAACCAGCGACGCCGTAAGTGCGCTCGTTCAAGGAAACGACCGAAAATCACGACACCCACCCCACAGCGACACATCGCCCGCCTCGCCCACTCCCCTCAAACAAACCGAACCCGCCCTCGCCCGCGTCCCCCACGGTATCTTCACAGCCCACATCAAGCTCCTCGCTCGCCTCTCTCTCGGCACACCCCACCCCAGACAAACCCCTCCAATAACACACCTCCACACCGCCCTCGCGCTCCTCAAAAAACATCCCGCACCCCCAGACTCGGCATGGCACGCTTTCCTCCGCGCCGCAGCCGCGCCGAAAACCCTCGCGCAACCGATCAACAGCTCCCCCGACACCGCGCTCCTTCGCAAATACAACCATAGAGCTGCGCCGTACTGGAACGCCGTCGTCCGAGAGACGGTCGCGCATCTGAGGGAGGGGGAGAGGGAGGTAAACCCAGATATCTTCCAATACGCTGCTTATGCTTTATACTCCACCGTCTTCGCTGCGCGTCGCCGCGACGTTCATGGGGCGCACGAGGAGTCGGAAAAGAGTCTCCCTACCCTCCATGAACTCTGGGATGTCATCGCGGAACCGTCAGAGGATCTGGGTGGCGTGGGGGGTGAACTGGTCCACCAGGTCATGGGAGTGCATATACTATCCTACATCCGCGTCCTCGCTATCGCAGATGCGGATGAGGAGATCGAACAGGTACTAGAGTGGATGGTGCGCTACCAATCTGCGCTAGGCGTGGTTGGACGCACGAGGGGGAATGGAATCGCGAGTTTGAGGAGGGTGATTGTTGCTGTGCGCGCGTACTCGGAGAGGAGGGACGCGGAGCGGGAACGCGATGGGGAGAGTGAGAGTGAGAGTTATGAGGGGGGTGATGGGGAGGATATGACGCAGCGTTTAGTGGCGCTGGCGGAGGAGATTGAGGAGGAGTGGGGG